>JAQQSY010003795.1:0-12731 GCA_028646535.1 Procyon lotor
ACATCTGACCGTTGGCTTGATTTATAACCTCTAAATATTCAAACATATAATATGGGCTTTCATTTATGCTCTTGATCTGGGCCCCACAAATGTCAGTGCCAACTGTGTTGAATGCTTCCCAAAGTGTGCTCTGCATACCACAACAGGATTGGGTTTCTAAAAATTCAGATTCCCAGGCCCCACTTTGTATCCCCCCCCAATCCGAATCTTGGGGCTGGTGTCTGGGGTGCTGCAGTCCAGCCAACTCCCCCTGGTGACTCTGATCCGCACCAGAACTATAGAGGCGCTTGTAGCGAAGACAGCGGAGAGGAGCTGGTCCAGAGTGAGCAAGAAGCTTCAGGGGAGACAAGAGGGAGGAAGCCCGGTCAAGGGAAAATGCTCTTAAAAATATAAGAGACCACCCCTTCCGCCCGCTAGGAGCTGGCTGTAGGGAAAAGCTTTCCGCCAGAACAGGGCAAGGGTGTCCTCCTGCCAAATGTGGGGTTCTCGGGGGCTGCCCTGCAAAGCAAAGTATAGGAGTCAACGGACAACAGAGAGCCAAAAGAGGTAGGGGCGCCTGGAGGGACCGGATCCAGAGTTCGTGCTGAAGCCACGGTGCAAAGTTTTGGGCAGGCGAGATCTCCCAGGTCCTGCAGGGGACATAGGAGCAGCTGGGACAGACCACGCAGTCCCACCGGCACGGGGCTCTCAGATCGTGCAGCTGTCACGGGCAAGCTGTATGGCCTGGATTTGTACAAAACCCGAGACAGCTGTGCTATGCTGAAAACCACCACTAGGGGGAAGCAGAATCCACGCATCGTGTGAGGAGCGCGGGAAGATGGGGGGTGGGGCGCCAGGAAGAGCAGGAAGGGCTGCAGGAGCTAGCGTCCCGCTCCCCGCCCGCTCGAGCCTCCAAACACCTAAACACTCCCTCCTGGTTCTGCACTGGAACCACCTGATGATCTTTGTTTACAGTTTCCCCATCCAGGTGTAGTCCATTACTTCTTAAATATGGCCAAAGGTAGGGGTTCACAAGCTTGCCTGCAAATGTGAATCACCTGGGGAGCTCCGTAAAATCCCAGGGCGGAGGTTTTTCCTCGACGGGGCAGGGAGGCAGAAATCTTTTCTTTTTATTTCTTTCTATTTATTTTTTAAGTGTTAGTGTCTTCACCTTTATTTTTTCTTCTTTAAGTAGGGTCCACGCCCAACGTGGGGCTTGAACTCACGGCCCTGGAATTCAGAGTCGCATGCTCTACCAGCTGGCTAGGAGCACTTGCCCGAGGTTCGGCCTCTCCGCGACTCCGTTACTTCACCTGCTTCACTGATCGTGTAATTTCACCTTGAGAACCAAGGAGAGAATATGCATTAAAGCTCCTTTTCACCAACATGGTGGCATCCTCTGTTCCTGTCTTGCACTGTCACCATTATCCCGGGGCTAGCCTTGCCCTTCACACACTCCCTGGAAAAGCATATCTATTCTGAACCTCCACATCTTGACCCCCAACTCAGACTCCCCTCTTGCCTTCCGAACGTCTAACCAAATGCCTGCAGCACACGTCCAGCTTGTCGACCCACCCACGTGGCACATTTGCCCAAGACGAGTCACGTTTATCATTCCTTTGCATCTCCCGAGACACTGCCTTCCCTCCTCTATCTTCCTGCCATGAACTCCCAGAAGGGAAGTGACACAGAGGGGGGGGAGAGGTGACTGAAGGTGGTATGGGATAAGCTGGCAGAAATTTGCAGTGAGCAGAGAAGACCCTCCACCCCCCAGGAAGACAGACATCAAACATGAGTAAGTTACAACAAGCTATGGCATTCCTTCCCCGCACTCCCTGGCAGGCAAAAGAAAAAAAAAATCAGGGTCCTCTGATCTGGACAAATGGGCTTGAGCTCGCACGGGAGCATGTGAGGATAGTGAGCTGAGACCCTACGTGCAGAAATGGAACTGGCAGACATTAGACGGGCAAGGGGCCACCTTCTGGAGCTCCAGTCGGGGCGCCCCTGCCCTACAGGGCAGCAAGCGGCACAGCCTCACAGGGGCCACGAGACCTTTGGGGCAAAGAGCACCCAAGCCCTTTCAAACCCTGCCGGCCCCTTCCCCGGGCTTCCGGAGGAGCAGGGAAGACCACAGAGGACACTAGTGCGGCAGGGCAGCTGAGACGGGGCTGGCCCAGGTTCTGGCACGCCGTCCCTGTGAACGGCTGGGGGATCTGATGGCCAACGCGGAGGCTCATGCCCTCCCAGCTGCTAACTGCTCAGCTAAGAGCAGAATCTGCACTTGCATCAGCTCCCTTTATAGGATGCTTGTGTTTCCCTGCCCCCAGATTCAAACGATCTTGGTGTTTCAGAATGTGACCTTGAGCGATGTGCATGTAAAAAGTTAAGATGAGGTCATCAGGGAAGATCCTAATCCAATATGGCTGGTGTCCTCATAAAAAGGGGACATTTGGGGCACCTGGGGGGTTCAGTCCATTAAGCGTCTGCCTTCAGCTGTGGTCATGATCTCTGGGTCCTGGAATCGAGTCGTGCATTGGTGTCCTTGCTTAGTGGGGAGTCTGCTTCTCCCTCTACCACTACCCCTTGCTTGTGATCTCTCTCTCTCTCTCTAATAAACAAATTCAAAAAGGGGGGGGAATTTGGACATGGGGTGAATCCCACGTGAGGAGGTGGCAGAGGTGGTGGTGTGTCTTGTCTACAAGCCAAGGCACATCAGATCCACGACAGACTAGCCGAAGCCGGGGGGAAAGGCACAGAGCAGAGAGTCTTCACAGTCCCCCCCGGGCAACTGGTCTCTGGAGCTTCAGATTGCTGGTCTCCAGGACCCAGAGAGCACATTCCTGTCGCTGACGCCACCCGGTCTGTGCTATTTGTTACGGCAGCCGTAGGGAGCCAATACATTCAGCTCCCCAGAAGCACAGGCTGGAGCCGCCCAGTGCAGACACTCCCTCCTTCTAACAGGGTTACTTCTCCCACCAGGGAGCTTCCATAACCACTTAGTGAGTCCCTGACCCCTGGCCCCTGGTCTCTGATCTCCTGTTATTCTCATCCCTGCCGTCTACTGGCACCTTCCTCCGACCCGTGGGCCTCCCTCCTTTTGTGAACAAGTGGCTCCTTCCTCCTGGTTCTGCCCCATGCCCCTCTGTGCCAGCTAACCTGTCCTCGTCTTCCCCGTCGTCTTCTGAGTGCCCATCGCAGCCCCCGATGCCTTCATCGGAGCCCTGTTCTATTGCATTATGTTGTCCTTCTTTCTTTTCCTCTGTTTTCTCCACAAGCGGGTGAGCCCCTTGAGGGCAGGGACTTGTGTCCCCCAAAGCTGAACAGCCCGGCTCAGAGCAGGCCCTTCAGCAGTGCTTGTGGAATAATTCGTCAGCAGTTCTCAAAGTGTGGTCCCCGGACCAGCAGCAGCAGCATCACCCTGGGACTCATCACAAACGCAGATGTTGGCCTCAGCCCAGGCCTGCTGAGTCAGAAACTCAGGGGGGTGGGGTCCAGGTTTCACACGCCCTCCAGAGGATTCTGATGGACGCTCAAGTTTGAGATCAACTGAATTTAAAAAATGAGAACACAGTGAAACCGGATGGGTATGGAATTTGCTATTATTATTCAGCCTAGACTGAATCACGACAGGAGGGCTGATGGGTCCCCATCACAAAGCT
This sequence comes from Procyon lotor, assembly GCA_028646535.1. Lineage (NCBI taxonomy): Eukaryota > Metazoa > Chordata > Mammalia > Carnivora > Procyonidae > Procyon > Procyon lotor. Next base: position 3,639 of record JAQQSY010003795.1, read on the forward strand.
TGTGGATGCAGAGAAGTCTGATGGTTGTCAAAGAAGGGGGGGCAAAATGGGGTATATTTGAAAGTTGCTAAGATCTTAAAAATTCTTATCACAAAAAAATTTTGTACCTGTGTGTTGGTACATGTTAGACTTACTGTGATGATCATTTCACAAGATATACCAATACTGAATTATATGTTTTATACCAGAAACATGTTATACATCAGTTATATCTCAATGCTTAAAAATAAGCATTCTGTCAAAGGAATTAGAACCCTGTTACTTTAGATTTACCATATTACCTGCAGTGATAAGTATCCTATCCTTTTAAAATTTAATCTAAAGGAATTGATGATGTAGGGTTTTTTTAGCTTTTAATTTTTTGTCTCTTGATTCTTGGATGTGTGTGTGTGTGTGTGTGTGTGTGTGTGTGTGTGTGTGTGTGTGTGTGTGTAGAGAGAGAGAAAGAGCATGAATTGGGGGAGGGGCAGAGGGAGAGAGAAAATCCCAAGCAGGCTCCACACTCAGCATGGAGCCCTGCGTGGGGCTTGATCTCCTAATCCTGAGGTCATGACCTGAGCCAAAATCAAAAGTCCGATGCTTAACCAACTGAGCCACCCAGGCACCCCCTCAAATGTTGATTTTTAACTTCTCAATGAGAAACCCCGATATGCCATTTAAGAAGCTGGACAAGAACTCCTTTAGGACTGACGAATATATCCACATGTCAGGTTGGAAATGCTGGGAACACTCTGCGAGGGTGCTGGGACAAAACCCCCGACCATCGGAGGCCTGCTCTCCTCGAGACACTCCCCCCCTCCAGCCTCTGCTCAAAGGTCTTAGTCTCTTACAGATCCTCGAATTCACCAAACTCTTGTTCCGGACTTTGGACTACACTTTCCCCTGCTTAGGAGTTCCCTCTCCTTTTTCCCCCCCAAAGATTTTATTTATTTATTTGAGAGCAAGAGAGAGAGAGCACAAGCGGGGGAACAGGAGGAGCAAACAGACTCCTTGCTGAGTGTGGAGCCCATCACGGAGCCCTTCCTGGGACCCGATCCCAGGACCCTGAGACCTTGACCCGAGCTGAAATCAAGAGTTGGTCACTTAACAGACTGAGGCACCCATGCACTCCTCCCCTCTCCTTTTATTGACTAATTCTTTCTTCTCCTTTTGGGGGAAAGGGAAATATCCCTTTGCCCAGCAAGACTTCTCCCCCTCCATGAGATTAGGATCCTCCCTTTCCCTGACCTTCCCCTCACCAATTTTCCTTTATATGCTCCCTTTTCCTCTTCCTTCCTCTCTTAGCCTGGACTTCCACGGAGTCTCCTTCTTGGACCCGCAGTACCTATCTCGGAGCAAGGCACACAGTAGGGACTCAAGTGTTTGTTGGAGGACTTTGAAAGCATCCAAGCTTTAGGCAGATAACTTTCCAAGTCCCAAGTGAATATACTTGCTTCTTTTTAAGAACTTAGGTGCTAATAAAACTCGGGTGGAAGGAGGCTATCAGAAGAGACAGGTATGATTTAAACAGAAGACAGAGAGAGAAAGAAGGAAGAAGAGAACTTGGAGACTCGGGAAGTGCATGGTGAATGGCAAGTTGCTGTGATTCCCACAAAGCCTGTCCTTTCATTTGTGAAGAGGGGTCCCTAGGCTGAGAATGGCATGGAGACTTTCCCCAAAGGGCCCACTTCCTCTTATTCTCTGATATGCTGTCTCCGTGGGCAAGGCTCTAAATGGAACTGAGCTTGGAGGAAAACACAGGTTGCGTGTCTTTTATAAATGCATACTACTCTCTACCCCCAAACAAGCCATCATCATCGGGACATCACACAAATTACAGAAGAAAATCTTTCATTCAATGTCAGGGTTAGAAAGGACACTGGATGTCACTGTGTCTCCTCCTCTGACCTCTCCAGGAATTCCCTCTATGGATTTCTGATAACAACTCACAGCCTTCTATTGGAGGCAGTTCACTCCATATTGGATTCTAATTGTTGGAAAATCCTCTTAAGCCCAGTGCTCTGTGTGTGGTCACGGTTTACTGAATTAGATAAATAAATACAAAGGAACATTAACAATCAGGACAGTAGAAATTATGTTAAGGTAATGTTGGGTTTGTTGTCTTTTCGTAAAAGATTGTGGGAAAATCGTTTTAAATGTTCGACATAATCTTCAGTCTTCACGTTGTACCAGATACATGCAGATACATGTTCTCTTCAATTTATGACTGGACAAGTAAAAAAACAAAAACAAAAAGTGGACAATAAATGCTGTCTCATTATGTACTCTGAGCTGATTACTAAATATTTACCAAATGATTGAGCAAATTCTCAAACATTTATTGAGTATCTTGAGTCTTGAGACTAAACTTTCAGACCGGATCTCCCTTGCTCACTGCAACAATGACCGTTCCCTTCCGCATTCACACAGGAGAGCAAGGGAGCAGGATGCAGTGTCACGGAACGGGGATGGCAGATGGTTTCCAGTCCCGCCCTGCTACTAACCAGCTGTGCCATATTAGCCAGGTTACTAGACTCTGCTGGATCCTAGTTTCCTCCTCTGCAAACAGAGGTGATTGAATCAGGTGACCTGTAAGGTTCAGTAGCATGCTAACCCTCCTTCGCTGTAGGACTTTGCCCTTTCCTCCTAAAGACCAAAGCCTCATGAACGAAATGAACTCTCAGCCAGTTGGGTAATTGATCATTAGCAAAGGTCACACTCCTCCTAAATACCTATGGTTAAGTTAAAGGAATTATGGTAAATATAACTATGTACATATCCTTCCCTGAATTAACAGAAACTTGAGTTAATAGTTGGCTACAGCCCTCAGCTCATAAGCTCTCATTTCTGCCTTCAATGTTGGCTAAAACTCTCTGGCTGTCTGCTGAATCTAGACTTTTTAAATACTTCTATTTTTAAACCACAGTAATGGGACTGTACAGTCCTAGTAGGGTATATACCAAGGAAAAAAAGAAACAACCCCCAAACTACAAAGAAACCTCAAATGATTTTCAATAATTACTTTTTAACATGATATCCCCCTTGATATTGTGATATTTTCTGATAGTAAGATACAGTTATTATGAAAGAATAGTATATTTAGTAGCAAAAGAAATTAAGTATTTTTTAAATTAGATGCCAAGATTTTCAGTGAGGGGGTACCTCAGTCATTAAGCGTCTGCCTTCAGCTCAGGTCATGATCCCAGGGTCCTGGGATCGAGCCCCACATCGGGCTCCCTGCTTGGCAGGAAAACTGCTTCTCATGCTACCATTCCCTCTGCTTGTGTTCCCTCTCTCGCTATGTTTCTCTCTGTCAAATAAATAAAATCTTTAAAAAAAAAAAAAGATTTTCAATGAGGGGGGAAAAATGATATAAATATCAGATCAAAACCCTGTGTCCTAAGTTTGAATTAGAAATATTAGTAAGAATACACATGTATTTTTGGTTTAAAAAATTATTTTTTAGCTCTGTCTGTTGAAAAGACCTAGATGACTTGACTAACTCATAGCAATGAGCACCCTTAGCACCTGGACTGTGCTTTCTAAATACCATTTCACTAGAAAAAACAGAGCTCCTTGGAGAAATGGGCGATTCAGGGTCAAGGATGAGCCTAGAACATGTTGTCATCCCAGCAAGCAAGAAAGTTATCAAAGACCACAGAATCATACCCAAAAGGCTTAGGAACCAAGTTGAAGAACCCATAGGCCAGAGAATATATGATTTCAGCACCAGAAAGAATAACGACTGCAAAAGATTGAAACATATCTATGAGTTCATACAATTGCAACACACACCCCTTTGAATGAAACTAAGAATCCAACTCATTCTGAAAACGGGGAGGAGTACCTGGCTGCCCAGTAGGTAGAGACTCTTGATCTAACAGTCATGACAGGGTCATGAGTTCATGCCCCACCTCGGGTATAGAGATTAGCTAAAAATTGTTTTTAAATTTTTAAAAAGAGTATATTTTTTAAAATAAGTAAATAAAAGTTTTAAAAACTGGGAAAGAAAAAGAAAGACAAAGGGGCACCTGGGTGGCTCAGTGGGTTAAAGCCTCTGCCTTAGGCTCAGGTCATGATCTCAGGGTCCTGGGACTGAGCCTCACATCAGGCTCTCTGCTTGATGGGGAGCCTGCTTCCTCCTCTCTCTCTGCCTACCTCTCTGCCTACTTGTGATCTCTCCTCTGTCAAATAAATAAATAAAATCTTAAAAAAAAAGAAAAGAAAAGAAAAAGAAAGACAAAATAATTGCTTGAAGGGCACCTGGGTGGCTCAGTTGGTTAAGCATCTGCCTTCAGCTCAAGTCATGATCTCAGGATCCTGGGATCAAGCCCCGCATCAGGCTCCTTGCTTAGTGGGGAATCTGCTTTTTCCTCTTCCTCTGCCCCTACCCTGCTCGTGTTCTTTCTCTCCCTCCCTCTCTCTCTCTCAAATAAATAAATAAAATCTTTTAAAAAATAATTTCCTTGTTTTCAATATTTTAATCCATAATAATTTAGTCTTCTTCTGTGTACCATCACTATTAAAAAAAAATCGTTACCCTTTTACTCCTAAAAAGAACTTTCAAACTGCTCAAAGAAGGGCATAAGAATTCTTCTTCCTTAACATTTGTTCCTTTTTTTACTTTTCATTTCATCACTGAGGAGTGTAATTTCAATACTGACATTTTAGCATATTGAACGGCACAGGAAAGTCATGCAATAAATATGTGTTGAGTGAATAAATAAAATAATTTCTTGGTTCTTTCTTCTGAAGAACTGTCCTGAAGTTGTTATAGAAGGTAACCAAATAGTTTATGAAATAAATTTCTTCATTTAGAAGAATTCAAACTAATAGACGCAGAGGGATACTAGAATTGGAATATCTCTATTTTGCCAACTCTAGTGAAATAATGGATCAAGGCAAATGGTTATAGGAAATACCTCCCCACAGAGATATAATCGACAACAACAACAAAAGAGTACAGGACATTCTACAGGCTTGTAGAAATTATTTTTCTGCAGCAAGTAATTTTCATAAAGAAGAAAGAGGGATGGGGAACCTGTAGATTAAAAGAGAATTAAGAGATAACAGTGATTAAATGCAATAGAGGAGCCTTATCTGGATCCTGATTTAGACGAACCAACTATAAAAAGAAAAAAAACTTTTATGAGAGAATCAGAGCTATTCAGAACATTACCCGGATATTTGCTAGTGTTATGGAAATACTATAAATGTGAAGGATGCAATTGTATTTGAGATGATGCTTTTAAAAGTGCTTGTTTTTTTCAGATAGAGATTGAAATATTTATGGATAAAATAATTTCGATATCTGATGCTTAAAAATAATTTAGCAGGGGGGCCTCTGGGGGGCTCAGTTAGTTGAGTGTCTGACTTTTGATTTCAGCTCAGGTTGTGACCTCAGGGTCGTGGGATCGATCCCCATGTAGGGCTCCACGCTAGGCATGAAGCCTGCTTGAGATTCTCTCTCCCACTCCCTCTGCCCTTCCCCCCTCCCTTTCTCCCCCTCTCCTCTCTCTTCCCTCTCTAAAAAAAGAAAAAAATTCAGCAGGGGTTGCAGTAAGACTGAGGAGCAGAGAGGGTAAAGAAGAAATAAAGTATTGATAATTGTTGAAAAATAGATGATCAGAACATGAGGGCTCATTATCCTGTTTTCTCCACTTTGTATATTATTTTCATAATAAGTAAGTGCTTTTTTCAAATGTGATCTCTACATTGGATTTATGTACATGTTTTGAAGGTTTTATTTTTAAGTAATCTCTACACCCTCATGGGGCTCAAACTCACAACCCTGAGACCAAGAGTCACAGGCTTAAGCCAGCCAGGTGCCCTTGGACTTATATTTTTAAGGCACCAATATCCTTTTTTGTCTATTACAAATTTGCTCCTAAACTATATGACTTTAGCTCTCCTCCTTTATCTCATGAAGAGGGTTCCCATTTGCTTCATCTCATGAAGAGGGTTCCCTTACTTGTAGTGTTTTTTTTTAAATTATTTAAATGCATATTCTATAGTATAAGGTCCCATCTTCATCACCTTGGGGTAAAATGCAGATCCCCCCTACTTTGACACCTTAAGCCCATCGTAACCAAGTTCCACCACACATGTCACGGGAGTTGTTCTAAAAAGCATAAGAGAGGAAACCTATCTCAACCCAATTTATAAGGCCAGATTCTAAAACCAGACAAAGACATCACACAAAAGAGAAAGTTACAGACCAATATCTATATTCAATGGACCCCAAAACTCTCAACAAAATACTAGCAAGTCGAATCCAGCTAATGTATAAGACTCATACACTTAAACATGGCAAATGTTATATGTATATATTTTGCCACAATTTAAACATAGTACAATAATAAAAAGAATTATATACCATGACCAAACAGGATTTATCTCAGGGATGCAAAGGTGGTATAACATCAGGAAATCAAGTGATGTAAAGCATTTTATCAGCAGAATGAAAGACGAAAATCACATCATTATCTCAGTAGGTGCAGAGAAAACATTTTACAAAATCCACATTCATGGACCCCAGATTAAGAATACCTATTATAGGGGTACCTGGGTGACTCAGTCATTTGAGCATCTGACTCTTGATCTCAGCTCAGGTCTTAATTGCAGGGTTGTGAGTCCAAGCCCCACGTTAGGCTACACGCCCATTACGTTAAAAAATAAATAATAAATAATAAAAAAGAACACCTATTCTAAAAGGTCTCTGACCATAGCAGATGACAAACAATAGTAAAGGAAGACCCTTGGGCTAGGAGGTGAATGGATCCCAGGGGTCAAGACTGGGAAGAACGTTTTCCTGAATCTGTTGGAGTCTTCTTGAATTTGCCTTGATCATGAAAAATGACAGCATGAATGACCTTTCCAAGATCTAAGAGGAATGTCGAGTGTAAACTCTTGAAATTAGGAAATGTATGTGTTCCTTCTTTGCTGCCTGTAAATGTCTATAATTATTCACCTGCTAGTTGATCAATGAGTATTTTAGGGTGCCATAATTCAAAATCCTTCGGATGGTTTGGAGGTTAAGGACAAGCACTTCAGACTCCAACTTAATACTAGCTGTGTGATTGTAGACAAGCTTTTAAATTTTAAGTCTTGGGGGCACCTGGGTGGCTCAGTTGTTAAGCATCTGCCTTCAGCTCAGGTCATGCTCCCAGGGTCCTGGGATCGAGCCCCGCATCGGGCTCCATGCTCGGCAGGAAGCCTGCTTCTCCCACTACCATTCCCTCTGCTTGTATTCCCTCTCTTGCTGTGTTTCTCTCTGTCAAATAAATAAAATTAAAAAAAAAAATTTTTAAGTCTTGGAGTGTTGGTGTTTTCACCTCTGAAATTAGGAATCCAACACATAGGATGAGAATTTTAAAAGATAGTACCTATGACGTGTTTAGCATGGTGTGAGGGCCACAGAAGTACCGTCATCTCAAACAACATCGAAGACTGGGTAAACCATGGGGTCTGTCTTTCGACTATTATGTTTGCAACTTACAGGCAAAGGATTTGCCTCTAAAGGATTTCATAATACCAAGTTATAGGGACAAATATTGTCGTTTAAGAACTAGATCTGTTGTTGAAAACAGCAGCAGAATGAAATGTAATTCAGACAACGTCAGCAGTTGTGCATCTAAGGTAAACATAGAGGGGTGATTGGATGGCTCATCAGTTCAGGTCAGCTCAGGTTAAGATCTCAGGGTTCTGGGATCGAGCTCCGTGTTGGGGGCTGCGTGCTTAGTGTGGAGTCGGCTTGAGATTCTCTCTCTCGCTCTCTCTTTCTCTCACACAAAATAAATAAAATCTTAAAAAAAAAAAAAGTAAACATAAATGGCACGGAGAAAAGACAGTGCTGTTTGGGTGCTGCCAAATAGAAGATTTTGCAGGACAATTCGTTGGCCTGTATTTTGGGGTCACTGCCAAAGGGTGATTGCTCAGACAGGAGCAGAGTTCGAACTCACTTCAGGCTAACTGCTATAAATAATGTTACAGCATTAAATCTGTGTCAGTGGTTCCAAGAAGTGCTCAAGAAATATAATTATAAGTCATTTTTTTTTTCTCATTAAACTTTTGTTTTAATGGGTCTCAAAATTCTGTGACAGATTTTTGGTCAAGTTGTTTCCATTAAAAAGTACTGATTTTAAAAACTAATAACTTAAAACTGCCACACACACACAAAAAAAACAAATGGTCCACAAAACATTCTCCTTTCCTTCTGAAGGAAGTGCCAACTCAAATGCTTCCATGGGCAAAACAACTGAGGGAGGCCACACAGGCTATTACAGAGAAGGGGCCTATTGTCGGAGGCCATGCCCTGTCTAAAAAGCATTTTTATTCACATCGTTTCAGAAGTACCAGCTAGCCAGACAAAAAGACTGTGAAGGCCTCAGTCCTGGCAAGCAGCTTACACTCTGTGATTAGTGGAACAAGCGTCAGTTAGGCATTCCTCTCTTATATCCCTGAACCCATACATTATTTTTTCCCTTTCAGTCAGTTGAATACCTCACAGGAACTGAACGGCCAAGTGCTCTGAATTGTGGGCTCACAGAATCTTTGGGGTTGCTTACCTCTTCCCCATTTCTGGTGGCCTTCCCTTGCTTCACAAACCCTTCCTCTCTTTTCCTCTAGCTACAATTGGCTGCTGTTTGGATAGTACTTGAGGACTCTTTGTTTTTTATGTCTTCTTTTCCGAGCATTGAGTGTCTCAAATATTTTCAGGTGTCCTGACCTAGAAGCAGACTCCCGCGCTGAGCGGCCCTCAGGGACTGAGCTCTCTCTTCCTTGCGTCCATCTTGTGAGCGGCCCCCAACCCTCTGTGAAGTGCAGTGTGTGAGGAAACCGTCTTGATCCCGGACCTCGGGGCTACCGACAGACTCCTTCTCAGCCTCTTGGTTTCCTATGATACCAAAGCCTCCACCATTAAGAAAGGTATTTACTCATAAAAAAATATTTAGAGAAAGAGCAAAGAAAGCCAATTATAGTGTTGATAAATTTAAACACACTGCTTTACAGGCTGAATGAACAAAATAATTGGCAGTGACTACAGGGGTGGGAATCTGAAAATAACTCAGCAAAGTCGTATTAAAGGGTAATTTTTAAAAAGTCGAATCGTGA
>JAQQSY010003796.1:0-12731 GCA_028646535.1 Procyon lotor
TCAAGAGAAACGAAATCTGGCCATTTGCAACGACGTGGATGGAACTGGAGGGTATTATGCTAAGCAAAATAAGTCAGAGAAAGACAATTATCACATGATCTCTCTGATATGAAGAATTTGAGAGGCAAGGCGGGAGTTTGGGGGTGGGGGAGAGAAATAAAACAGGAAGGAATGGGGAGGGAGACAAACCATAAGAGACTCCTAGACTCACGAAACGAACTAAGGGTGGCTGGGAGGCGGGGGGAGAGGGGGGAGGGTAGGGATAGGGTGGCTGGGTTGGAGACATTGGGGAGGGTATGTGCTGTTAAGTGCTGTGAAATGTGTAAGCCTGACGATTCACCGACATGTACCCTGGGGCAAATAATACATTATATGTTAATAAAAATTAAAAAAAAAGTTACACACACACACACACCACTGAAACTTTTCTCACATGTCCTGATAAATAATACCTTGACATTAATAGCAGTGCTTGGCTTTTTAAATACCGCATATATATGTACAACAGTAATGGACACAGTAGAACCCAGGTTAACAAAACTAAAAAGTTATTCTTGAATTCCTTACTTGGAGTAGAAAAGAAGGCACAGACCTTATAGAAATTCATTTCCTCATTTGACTTGAATCTTTTGTTCATGCATAACTCAAAAGTTCAGCTGCTTCAGTCTGTGGCTCAAAATCACATGGCTAACATGTGAATGGAAATAAACCCTGTAGGTAGAAGAAAGAGGAATTTGGATAGAGATCAAAGATTAGCTTCATTCCATTCTTTCCTTCCATTTTTTACTATCCCATCTAAATTTGGTATTTTATGGGACTTTTTTTTTTTTTATTTCCAGGGGGAAGAGGGAACTTAAATCAGATTTGAGGCTTTCTCTCTCTTTTTCTAAATCCATGTGATTTGATCTGCTCAGTAATGACTTTAGATAACTGAATGCTCAATTGTTAGGAACCTTTAGTATGAGAGATATGGCATACTGGCTCGATTTATTATTACTATGTGTTTTAAGTTCTCACTATAGCCCTGGTTTAGAGTTATAGGAAAAACTTCTGAATATTTAACAATATGATTAGCAGAAATACTTGCCTTTTTGCCTCTAAGTATTATGAGTATTTCTTGCTTTTTTAATTTTCTGGAATGGAACTAGTTACTATGTGCTATTAGCTTTGAACATTTCTAAGCTATAGAGATCAGAACTTTGCTTTACCCATTTTCTGAAAGCTTAGCATTCTTTTTATAGTAATCATGTAAGAATGTAGGGAGTTTAGTATGGTCATCCTCATTTCCAAGTGGCCCATGGAAAAGACTTACTGGTATCATCATGAGGTCCATAAAAACTGAGGAACATTACAATGCTTGAAAAGAGTTTTTATCTAATTTTAAAATAATTTTTAGAATAATTTTTGCCAGCTATTTAGAAACATAGGGTAATTATAAAATGACTATTTTGACTTCTATCAAAATAGTAGCTAAGTGAACAGAATCAACAATGAAGTGCTTCAAGGTAGTGAGGAAGTGAAATCTTGTTTTTGGCTGACCTCACGTGCTAAAGCAGAACTGAAATTCTGGACAATTACAGTTTATTGGGTAGGTATCTCAGTACATTCCATAGATTAAGATTATATTATTCTATTTTTCCAAAATGAAAGAAACTAAGTTTGGTTTGGAGGTCTATTTTCACAACTTGATAGGTTTTCATTTAGTTCCATTAACTTTATTCTGAGAATTCCTTTCTTCTCAAACAAAGACCACAGTGCTTTAGAGAAAAACAGAGATTGGGTTAGAAAGTAGCCCAGGCAAGCTTGCAGAGCGTGCACTTCCATATTCAAGATTATTCTTTCACATTTTTATGGATTTAGAAATATTCTAAATATTATAAGTACCATATGAATGAAGGAAAATGAAAAAAATGTTCCTTGTACTGTAGAATGGATAATACAAGAAGCTAAAAAATTTGAATTACTGTAAACATTGAAAAATGAATGATAAAACTATAGAGACAAAAAGGTAATCGATTTGCAAGTGTTGGGAGTGGAGAGGAAGGATGAGTAGGTGGAGAAAAGGGGATTTTAGGACAGTGAAACTGTACTATATGATACTATAATGGTAGATACATGACATTATACATTTGTCAAAACCCACAGAACCATACAATACAAAGCGTGAATTGGCTTTGGCTTTTATTAACAGTGATTTATCAATACTGGCTCATCATTTGTAGCAAATGTACCACACTAATGCAAGATATTAATAATAGAGGAAATGACAGTGAGGTACATGGGAACTCTCTGTACTTTCTGCTGAGTTTTTCTTTAAACCCAAACTGCTTTAAAAAATAAAGTCTATTTATTAAAAATATAATTGATTTAAAAATTAAATGTTTGTTCCTTGCAAGTTCTTAAAGTGTATGGAAAAAAAATGAAATGCCAATGCTGGGCCTATGCTGTATCTGGGTGTCTTTACTGCCTGAAGTGAATATGGAGTAAGGTGGACTTCCTTATTGTATGTCTTGTGAAGGCTGCTTTCACCTTGTGATCCAGCTTGGAGAAGGGACTAGGTTTGCCTCCCCAGCTGCTAATTTCCATGATATTCTCAAAGTCTTCTTTCGTCAAGTAGTAGGAGTCCATAAAAGCAATAATATCCTGTACTCTGTCTACCTCTTGTGAAGTCACGGGCTGTACAAGTACATCCCTTGTATGTGACAGATAATCTACATTTAGAGTCCTTTTGCTGGAATAAGTTCTAAGACTCATGTGCAATGCTAGGTCCTGTACAATATGATCACGTTTGCTCGTAGATGAGTGCTTCCCTAGTCAGCTTGGGAAGGTAGGAAACTGGGCCATGTACCCACTCATTAACTGTCCAGGAAGAACACTGACATAAATGGCCTGCATGGGCAGAAGACTCCAGCTTTGCTTACTCTGCATCTGATGGTCCACTAGGTCACCATCACATAGCAGCTATCTGATGCTCTGCTTAAAAGCCTCAGGTGCTTTTTCATGTTACCCCCTGCAGCTACAGGCTTCACATATATGTAGTTCTCCTGGACAAAGAGGAGTGCTATTGAATGATCATGAAAAAAGAGATCTGACTTGTCCACAAGTGACATATGAGCAGTCTCCTCTCCAGCTGCAAACACTTTCCAGACCACATCAAATGGGCCCAGTTTGATATACTTTTTGGCTCTATGAGAATCATCCTTGGCCACATCCTCAGATTGTGTAAAATCTGATACCTGTCTGATACCTTGATTGGCTCCCAAAATTATTTCATTCATAGCTGGAAGGAGGATCTTCAAACCCTCTTTAAATTCAGTAGACATCATAGCACCCTTAATCTGTTCAACTCGAGGTCTTTGAAAATGAAGATCAAAACAATAATCAACCAAAGAGTGAATCTTGAGATGATTTCTATCATTGCACATACAAATAATGGGAATTTTTGTATGCTTTATCAGACCAATTAATTCCTGAATTCCTCCCCTGTCCTCATTTCCTGCCATGCCATCACTTCGTCCGTGATGAGAGTATGTTTTGTGTTTACTGAATGGGCTGTTCCACCTGACCCATGTTGAGAAATTGAATAAAAGCCTGTGATGCTGGTATTATTCAGTGATTCAGCAACAATCTCCTTCAAACTGTTCTTACTCAATGTCACTAGCACTCAGTTCCTCATATCTATATCCTAACTCCTGACAAACCAGAGACTGGATTCTAAATACAATGAAGAGTTAAATGAAGATGACTCTCAGTCTGATAAAGACTCTATAGAAACCGACGGAGTGATCAAGAAAAAGACAAAATCTTCAAAGCCTTCAAAATCAGAAAAAGATAAGGAATCCAAAAAAGGAAAAAGTTCAAAGAAATGAAACTATTTTTCAGTACCGACAACCACTTTTTATTCACCCCAATGACCAGTCTAGCTTGTCTAGATAATGCCTTGTTTTTCCAGAGGAATCATATTTTAGCATAATAGGGCAACTCAATAGTCCCATTATAAATAAATGGTAGTACAGCTAGAGGGACGTAATCAATAGCCTAACATATACCTCTTACAGAAGTTGATAGGACTGCTTGGGTCTGACCCCTGTCAATTTAATTAGATTATACTTCAAACTGAATGTGTATAATCAGAAATTACATGTGGACTTTGGAGTGAGATTGTAGTTAACAATAATAAGCTTGGGAACATTGGTACTAAGGCAATTTTTATAGGCTTAAGAATTTATCTTAATGTCCTTTATAGGACTGATGCCGATTTTTTAAAAGGTAGTTACTATTATTTGGTGAAATTTTGTAAGTAAATCACAATACGGAACAAAAAGCAAAAACAAAAAAATGAAATGCCATATTGAACACATGGTTTTATTTCTTTTCATTTATCTTTTCTTTCTTGCACTTGTCCTTGAAATTGGGCAAGTTGGGTGCAATTGTAAATTTTTTTAAATGTTGAATGAGAGACATTTATATTTGGCAGTCTGAGACTCTATACATCCTGAAACACTTCTACATGAAAATAGCAAAACTACTTTTTAAATTTATGAATGTCTTCCAGAAAGATGAAGGAAAATGAGCAATTCCTGTGGCTGTTGGCTACCCTGGGCTTTGTGATAGGTAGCTGGCTAGAGCTTGAACATTATTAATAGACTAATGCATACTGGAAAAGGGAGTCAAAGCCTTGGGCCTCTGAAGAGAGAAGTTTTGTTGGAGACCAGCATAAAGAAAGGAATAAGAAAGGGCCAACTCTAAGAAGAAGAGTGAATGGAAAAGGAAATACTGCTGAATAAAAACAACAAATATATCTTAGCTAGGGATATGAAGAGAGGGAATTACAAAAGCAATGAAAATAAAAGGGGGGAAACCTCATTTTTTACATGAGAATTTATAATCGTGTTTTTGGCGTCGACATTTACAAAAACTGTGCATTAAAAAGAAAAGTCCCTGCAATCTAAGAATTTAAAATTTCTCCTAGTGATAGTATCCCAGCCATTCAGTAGAGGCAAACAAAATCACACTCAACCCAGGTTTCAAAAATAGATATCAAGTTCAGTTCAGTCTTCAAAAACTTCTCACATTGGAAACTCCAAAGTATATGAATGAATGAATGAATGAATGAATGAATGAATGAATGAATAAATAACAGGAGAATTAAGACACCATGAGGATGAATCAGCGAAACAACAAATAGTAATACTAGGCCATAAAGACTTCAAATAACAGATACAGAATATAAAATAATTATAGGTAAAGAAATAAAAGGAAGAAATAAAACCATGAGCAAAGAGTAAGAAACTATAAAATAACTAAGAAGTTATGAAATCTAACCAAATAGAGCACCTAGAATTGAACAGTATAATCACTGAAATGAAGATCCCAATAGAAATGTTAAATAGTAGATTAGACACATGTGGAGAAGAAAGATTGGAAGGTAGATCTGAAATAAAAATATATATAATTCAGGACAGAAAGAAACATAAAAAATATTAAAGCTTAAGAGACATTGAGAATATAATGACCATGACCATATACATCTAATTGGAGTTCCAAAATAAAATAATAAGTAACTTTATTTCAATAAATTTGAACACTTAAATAAATTTCTAGAAAAATATGACTTATGAAGATATATAAAGCATGAGTAGCCCTATAGTTGCTAAAGAAATTCTATTAGTAGTTAAAAATCTTCCTCAAAAACCACAAAACTCAAATGGTTTTCCAGGAGATTTCTACCCAACGTTCTACAATCAGGTAATAGAAAAGGTGATCCTGACCACATCAAAACTCAACATGGCCAATACAGGACTGGAAAATTATAGATTAAACCCATTCATGAACATAGGTGAAAAAATCCTAAACAAGGTAGTAGTAGAATAATTTCAGCCGTGTACAAAATAGATAATTACATCACAACCAAGCTTATTATACTCCATAAATTTAATGATGGCTTAATATTAGAAATGCTAATTAATGTGACTCCCAACAACTATGAAATTATAGGAGGAAAAAAATCTCATTTTGGTGTAAACAAATTTAACAAATTATTTATAATAAAAGCTCTAATTCAATGTAGTGATAGTAAGGTCCCTCCTAAAACTGAATGAAACCACAATAAGATGCCATTATTCACTCATTTACTTGGCAAATTGTACCAAATACTGGCAAAGATGTGACTAACCTGGAAATCTTATATACACGGCTTCTCAGAGTGAAGTTGATTATAGCCTTTTAGAAATAATCTAGTAATGTGCTCGCTTCGGCAGCACATATACTAGAAATAATCTAGTATTATTTAGCAGATTTTTAAGCCACAATGGTTTTAGTCCACCGTTACACATGTGAACCACAGGAGAGCTATAAAAATGTTCTGGAGGCATTGGTTGTAATAACAAAGTATTGGAGTTAATTTAATAAAAAATACAAATAAAAAATGCAAAAAAACCCTCTAATTTATATAGAAACTACTGTCATCAGAACATTGGGTAAATAAATTCTTTTATACTCATACTATGGCCTACTAGATAGCAGAGAGTAGAGCTACATTTATCGACAGAGATGAGCCAACAAGATACTGAATGAAAAGAGCAAGTTGGGAAAATATAAAACCATTTTTATAAAGTTCAAAAACAAAAAAAAGCAAAGGAATCATCAACACAAAGTCAAGATGCTAATTTCCCTCAGAGAGAAGGAGGGATATTAATAGAAGTACACAAGGGGCTTCAAGGGTATTTTCCTTAATTTGGAAAGTGAATGAACAGGTGTTTCTCATATCATTATACTTTACAATGTATATAGATGTGATTTATTTTTTACATTTATCAACTATTTCATAATCAAAATTATATCTATAAAAATCTAATGTGATAGCTAAGTAATTTGCGGTGATAGGTAAAAAAACAACTTTCTTTTGTAATAAAGACATGATGGAGACAAGAAACAAAAGTCAAGCAAAAGAAATTATTTACCTTATTAACACTTGCCAAATGCCATCAATTTTTTCATCCAGGTACATATAGAATGTGTTGTGAAAGGAACTACTGTGCACTAGTGAGGAGCATATTGTTTGGTATAAATTTTGGTTGTGATACTTCCCAGCTATGGTATCTTGGGTTTTGGTTCCCATGATTGTAAAACATAGATAATAATGGCACCTGATTTATTAAGTTATTGTAAGTATTAAATGAATTAGCCCATGGGAAATGCTGAGAAAGGACACACAATAAAAGCTCAATCAGTATTAGATTCTAGTAAGATTCTCTTTTGATTTAATACTTTGAAATGTTCTCTTTGTGTTATGATAGGCTTTGGTCATTTGACGAAGCAGTTGATGACATTGGCTGATGGACATGTGGTGTTGGCTCTAGAAGGAGGACATGATCTCACAGCCATCTGTGATGCATCAGAAGCCTGTGTAAATGCCCTTCTAGGAAATGAGGTAAAAAATTAAAAGTACATAAGAGTAGGGCTAAAGGACTAGGAATGTATGCATGCATTGAATTTTTTTTAATCCCATGTAATCAGAAAGCACAATGTTGCTCTTACAATTTTAAGAAAGAAGGTAAGCTTTTAGGAGAAGTTTACATGTGCTCCTATTATATGGTATAACTGTTGGCCAGATAATCCACATATCACTTCCCTCAATCAGGTTATTTGTGAGCTCAGTTAATAAGGTAACCCTTGGGAGGAGAAAGGCTTTTTATATTGACCTAGCTAGTAAGTACTGAAACACTGAAAAATGAGTAACTCAGAGAAATTTCTCTTGAGATTCTCCATAGGACTGTGTTAGCTCAAGGGAGAAAATAAAGCTTTTAAAATTTTTCTCATCTTTATTGAAATAGAGTTGACAAATAAAATTATAATACATTTAAAGTGTACAATGTGATGATTTAATATATGTATACATTGTGAAATGATTCCTTCCATGAAATGAAATTAAAACATTCATCACGCCCACATACTTTTTGTTTGTTCATTCGTCCTTTTGTTTGTTTGGTGAGAATACTTAAATTCTACTTTCTTAGCAAATTTTAATTATATAATATAGTATTGTCAACTGTAGTCATCATGTTATACATTAGATCCTCAAACTTAATTCATCTTGTAACTGAAAGTTTAAAACCTTTTATCAGCCTCTCCTTATAACCCCCACCCTTCCATCCCCAGACAACTGCTGTTCTCCTCTGTCTCTACAAGTTCAACTACTTTTTTTGGTGAGGGGGTGGTCAAAATAAGTGATACCATGCAATGTTTTTTTTCTCTGTATGGCTTATTTCACTTAGTGTAATGCCCATCATGTTTATTTATGTTATCAAAAATGACAAGATTTGGGGCACCTGGGTGGCTCAGTCAGTTGAGCGGCTGCCTTCAGCTCAGGTCATGGTCCAAGGGTCCTGGGATCAAGTCCTGCATTGGACTCCCTGCTTGGCAGGGAGTCTGCTTCTCCCTCTCCCTCTGCCTGCCGTTCCCTATGCTTGTTTACACTCTCTTGCTCTCTCTCTCTCTCTCTCTCTGTCTCAAATAAATAAAATAGTAAAAAAAAAAAAAAAGACAAGATTTTCTTCTTTATAAAAGTGTAAATAATACTCTATTGTATATATATATACATACACATATATACACCACATTTTCTTTACCCACTTATCTGTTGATGGGCATTTATTTTTATTTTTTAAAATATTTTATTTATTTATTTGACAGAGTGAGTAAAGTGAGAGAGGGAACACAAGCAGGGGGAGTGGGAGAGGGAGAAACAGGCTTCCCGCTGATCAGGAATCCCGATGCAGGGCTCAATCCCAGGACCCCGGGATCATGACCTGAGCCGAAGGCAGATGCTTAATAACTGAGCCACCCAGGCACCCCTGTTGGTGGATATTTAGTTTGTTTCTGTACCCTGACTATGTAAATAATTCTGCAATAAACATTGGAGTACAAATATGTCTTCAAGATAGTGATTTTGTTTCCTAAGGCTATATACCCAGAAGTAAGATTGCTGGATCATACATCATAAAACATGTAGTTTTAGTTTCTTGAGGAATCTCCTGCTGTTTTCTATAGTGGTTGTACATCTTACCTTTCCAACAACATTCCTCAAATTTCCCTGTTCTCCACATCCTCACCAGCATTTATCTGTTTTCTTTTTGATAATACATGAGGTAATACCTCATTATAGTTTTGATTTGCATTTTCCTGATGATTACTGATATTAATCATCTTTTCGTGTACATGTTCGCCATTTATATGTCTTCTCTGAAAAAACATCTAATTAGGCCTTTGCCGATTTTTAATTGGTTTATTTGGGGGTTTGCCTTTGTTTTTGTTTTTTGTTGTTTTTTGTTTTGCTGTTGAATTGTATGAGTTCTTTGTATATTTTAGATATTAACCTCTTATTGGATATATAGTTTGCAAATATTTTCTTTTTCATTTACAAATATTTACCTTTTCATTTTACTCATCTCTGCTGTGCAGAAGTTTTTAAGCTTGATGTAGTCCCACTTTGTTTATTTGCTTGCTTTTGTTGCCTTTACTTTTGGTGTCAGATCCAAAAAAACATTGCTAAGGCTAATGTCAAGGAGATTACCTCCTATGTTTTCTTCTAAGAGTTTTATGGTTTTAAATCTTGCATTTATGTTTTTAATCTGTTTTAAATTGATTTTTGTGTATGATGTAAGATAGGAGTGCAGTTTTATTCTTTTTTTGTATGGCTCTTCAGTTTTACCAACATCATTTATTGAAGAGACTATTCCTTCTCCATTGTATTTTCCTGGATCCTTTGTTGAAGATTGATTTACCATATGTGCATGAGTTTATTTGGGGCCCTTTCTTCTTTTCCATTAATCTGTGTGTCTGTTTCTAATGCCAATACCATAGTGCATTGATTACTTGTAGTATATTTGAAATCAAGAAGTATAATGACTCCAGCATTATTGTTCTTTCTCAGGATCCCTTCATGTTGGGGGTCTTTGTGGTTTCATAGAAGTTTTAGAAATTTTTTCTATTTCTATAAAAAAATGCCTTTTGATAAGGAATGGATTGATTCTATAGATGGTTTTGGGTAATATGAACATTTTACTAATATTAACTCCTCTAATCAATGAACATGGGATATCTTTCCACTTATTTGTTTCTTCTTCAATTTCTTTCGTCAGTATCTTGCAGTTTTTGGTGTATAGACCTTTCACTTCCTTGGATATATTTATCTCTAAGTATTTTATTGTTTATGATACCATTGTAAATAGGATTGTTTTATTTCTTCTTCAGATAGTTCATTGTTGATATATAAAAACTGATTTTTTATGTTGATT
Organism: Procyon lotor; assembly: GCA_028646535.1. Taxonomy (NCBI): domain Eukaryota; kingdom Metazoa; phylum Chordata; class Mammalia; order Carnivora; family Procyonidae; genus Procyon; species Procyon lotor. Next base: position 10,299 of record JAQQSY010003796.1, read on the forward strand.
TGGCCTTCTGCAACTTTACTGAATCTGTTTATTTTTTTTTTAAAGATTTTATTTACTTATTTGACAGAGAGAGAGAGAGAGATGACAAGTACGCAGAGAGGCAGGCGGGGGAGGGGGGAAGCAGGCTCCCTGCTGAGCAGAGAGCCCGATGTGGGGCTCGATCCCAGGACCCTGAGATCATGACCTGAGCCAAAGGCAGAGGCTTTAACCCACTGAGCCACCCAGGTGCCCCCTGAATCTGTTTATTAACTCTAATGTTTTGTGGTGGAATTTTTAGGGTTTTCCATATATATTGTGTCATCTGCAATTAGAGACAGTTTTACTTCTTCCTTTCCAATTTGTATACCTTTTATTTCTTTTCCTTGCTTAATTGCTCTAGATCATACCTAAAATGTTGAATAAAGATAGCAAAAGCAAGCATCCTTGTCTTGTTCTTGATCTTAGATATGGTGTTAGCTCTGGGCTTATCATACATTGCATTTACTATGTTGAAGGATGTTCCTTCTAAATTCGTTGAAATTTTTTAATCATGAAAGATGTTGAATTTTGTTAGTTGCTTTGTCTGCATCTATTGAGATGATCATATGATTTTTATCCTTCATTTTGTTAATGTATTGTATCACATTGATTTGTGTATGTTGAACCATTCTTGCATCCCTGGAGTAAATCTTGATCATGGTGTATGGTCCTTTTGAAGTAATGTTGAATTCAGTTTGCTAATATTTTTGTTGAGAGTTTTTGCATCTGTGTTCATCAAGGATATTGTCCTGCAGTTTTTTCCCTGTAGTGTCCTTTACAGGCTTAGGTATCAGGGAAATACTGGCCTCCTAAAATGAGTTCAGACATGTTCCTTCCTATTCAGTTTTTTGGAAGAGTTTGAAAAGGATAGGTATTAGCACTTTAATATCTGGTAGAATTCACCAGTGAAGCTATCTGATTCTGGACTTTTCTTTTTTAGGAGGTTTTGCTTACTGATTCAATCTCCTTACCAGCTATTGGTCTGTTCATATTTTCTACTTTTTCAGAATTCCATATTGATAGGTTTTATGTTTCTAGGAATTTATACATTCTTCTACGTTATCCAATTTATTGATGTGTAATTGTTCGTAGTAGTTTCTTTTAATCTTTTGGATTTATGTTATAAGCTCTCAAGTCTCCTCTTTCAAATCTGATTTTATTAATTGAGGCTTTTCCCTTTTTTTCTGGTCTAGTTAAAGGTTTTTCAGTTTTATGTATATTTTCCTAAAACCAGCTCTTAGTTGCATTGATATTTTTTCTACTGTTTGCTGCATCTCATAAGTGTTAGCATGTTGTGTTTCTATTTCATTTGTCTCAAGATTTTTTAACTTCTCTTTTCATTTCTTTGACCCCTTGGTTGTATAGGAGCATGTTGTTAAATTACCACATATTTTTTAGTATTCCAGTTTCTTTTTGTCATTGATTTCTAGTTTTGTGCCATTGTAGTCAGGAAAGTTAGTTGGAATGATTTCAGTCTTTTAAAATTTGCTGAGACTGGTTTTATGGCCTAATATATGATTTTTCTTCTGGAATGTTCCATATGTGCTTGAGAATAATGTATTTTCTGCCATTGTTGGATAGAATGTTTTGTATATGTCTTTTAGGTCCATATGGTCTAAAGCATAGTTTAAGTCCAATGTTTCTTTATTGATTTTCTGTCTGGTTGACCTATCCATTATTGAAATTCAGGGAGGGAAATGGGGTATTAAAGTCCCCTAATATTGTATTTATGTGTATTTCTTTCTTCAAATCTGTTAGTATCTGCTTTATAAGTTTAGCTGCTCCTATGTTGGGTGTATATTTACAAGTATTATATACTCTTGATGAATTGACCCCATTATCATCATATAATGACATTCTTTGTCTCTTATTACAGTTTTTAACTTACAATCTATTTTTTCTGATATAAACATACCTACCCCGGCTTTCTTCTGGTTTCTACTGGCATGGAACATCTTCTCCATCCCTTCGTTTTCAGTCTGTGTATCCTTAAATCTGAAGTTATCCTCTTGTAGGCAGCATATAGTTAGATTTTATTTTTGTACTCATTCAGCCACTCTTTGTTGATTTTTTTTTAAGATTGATTCATTGATTGATTTTAAATTCTTATGATTTTATTTTGACTGTCAAAATGTATTTAAAACTTTTCTTTTTTTTTTAATTGGTTTTTTCGCCCAAATATGTTTATTTTTTCTGTGTTACAAGATTAATTGTTCATGCCCCACACCCAGTGCTCCATGCAATACATGCCCTCCTCAATACCCACCACCAGGCTCGCCCAATCCCCCTCACCCCCTCCCCTCCAAAACCCTCGCTTTGTTGCTCAGGGTCCACAGTCTCTCATGGTTCATCTCCCCCTCTGATTTCCCCCCATTCCCCCTTCCTTCCCTTCCCTCTCACAATGCCCTCCATATT
>JAQQSY010003797.1:0-12731 GCA_028646535.1 Procyon lotor
AGCTCATTCATTTTCTTCCTAGTTTCCTCTTTTGCTAGAGCCAGCTCCCTCTTCAGGATCTCTGCACGGTGCCAACGCTGCCATTCTGTAAAGCGGTGTTGGAGAACCTGTTTCCGGTTATACTCAGTGGCCAGCTGTTGTTTTCTAAGCAACAAAGTATTTCCCATTGAAAAGAAGAAGCCATTTGCAGCTTATTAGTTGATAATATAAATGAAACACAAGTCTAAAAGAATCCCAGAAATGTTCCATCTTAGATGCATCATATCCTTTTATTTAAGCTAAATGGAATCGCTTTATCGAACTCCCTGGTTCAAAAGGTCTGCTTGTAGAGGATGTTGGCACCTTAAGAGATTACCTCAGAAGAAAGAGTTCTATCACATCGCAGAGGCATATTACATTTTCTAAATTATCATAAAATAGTTTCTGAGTGCTTTTGGAGGGGAAGGAGCAAAAGAAATAGACATATAAATAACTACTTTTAAAAGGCTGAATGCATGAGGGAGATTTCAGCCATGCTTGCAAATCTAAGGAAGGCAGAGGTTTGGGAAAAAGGGAATGGAAGAAGATATAACAAGAGAACTGTCAAAAACAAATTAAGTATAAGACTTATATAAAGTCAGTGAATGTGGACCTTATGAAAGAAGGACTTGATCAGCGACAGGATCTCTAAAGAGAAGGATTCTTTTACCAAACCCTTAAAATGAATGAATGCTCAACACCGGAAATGTGTGAAAGACATGTCAAAGACAAAGCCCTTGCTCTCATGGAACTCATCCACAGTCCAGAAGCGGGTCTGGTTTATTCTCTTCATAAGGAAGAGCTCCTTTTGATTCCTGGAAACTTCGTGATGTTAGGGGACATCACTGAGTGGAGCTGGGAACCGCCTGCTACCTTCCCTTCCCAAAGGGGATCTCCATTAGGAGGCATTTTTGTGGCGGCCAGGTGAGAATTCAAGCATGGAGTTCTCTGAATTCTATCTATAAGTGGATAGAGAACCAGTGGATACTTAAACCAGAGAAGTAAGGTGTAGAGTTTGGAACTTATTATATCGTATCAGGGGTCAGTTTTGAGGTTTAAAATCTACTATTGTTTAGACACCTACTTGATTTTATTTTGTAAAGATGACGCAAGTAAGTTCTCTATAATACTATTTGCATACCCATTTCTGTTAAACATCCATAATGCTTAACTCTCCTCATGGACTCTTTCGGGTTATACATATAAAAAAAATCATAAAGGTCTTAGGTCAATGAGTCAGGAGAACATTTCTAGAGTTCTTAAATGCTTAAGTGACTTAAATCTTTTTTGAATGGCACCTACAGTAAGAAAAATGTTATACTGTGACACAATATACAGGTTTAAGTATATATGTATGGAACAAAAATATATATAATTGAAACAGAAGTCTCATCAAACAATATCTATCCTTACTACCAGAGATGCATTCTGGCATTTCTGTTCCATTCCATTTCTTTGAAAAATACAGCTCATCTGGAGCCTGATTTCAGGACCCATGAATGGGTTAAAACCCTTAGTTTGAAAAAGACTACTCTAAAGTCACAGAATTTAACCTATGTTAGAGGAGTTGGATGAAACAACCAATCAGTGAGAGTAGAGTCAACTGAAATAGGGAAATTCAGGATAAACACTAACAACAACTCTGCCAATAGTATATTTCATCATATTTAATTGCCTCTCTCTACTGTCTTAATGACATATACTCAATTAATACTTGATTGATGTTTTTGTAATAAAAGTACAACATAGGTGCTAATATTTATAAATGGAATTTAATTTGATGGAAAGAAATTATCTAATATGGGACTGAATAACCTTAAAATACAAATTTTAGAGGAAATAAGGATAATAAATCAGGTAGCAATGCAGGTAAGAAAAAAGCTCCAAAAAACATCAAATTTTAAGTAGTGAAACAAATAAAAAGCCTATAGCACTTTTCTTAAATGAAAATCATAAATTTCCACTGGATAAAAGATATACTGCTCTGTCTGATTAATGTGATATTCAATTTACATTAATCTGCTCAGGAAGGGGGAGTGTGAAATTTACCTGATGTGTTAATTTCATGTTTTTAGCATAAACAGCCAAAAGCAGCACTAGGGTTTTGACTGTCATGGAAGAGATTATTTGGACACTATAAAAAGACAAAGAGAAAAATATTTCTGCAACTATAACAAAAAGACTAAACAGTAAGAAAATGGGTAAAAAAATTGCATGTTGACCAAAGTGCTTAGAGCCCACTCTGTAGTGGTTATGTAGGGGATTTCAAAATGTATTTAAGATACCTACATTTGTGCATTGAGATGGAAGAGCAGAAATGCAGAAACTAGGGATCCAGACACAAGGCTGGTTTTATTCCTTTCCTCTGCAGTTCACTTCGGCAGAGTGATAATATTCCAAATAAGCTAATTTCCATACTTTTTAAAAGATGACACTAAAAACATAAATATTTCTGAAAGTGAAAAATCACTTAAACTTCCTGAAACCTCAATCTGATGCAATACTTAGGTAAGCTAACCAAAAGAAATGGTTTCAGACACAGTTCCCAGATAATCATAAAATGAAGAACAGAGTTCCCTTCTGGAAAACACCTTGTCCCAGTATGCTTCCAAGTTGAAATCTGGGAATTTCGAGCAAGAGTATATAAATTGATCATCACAATTATATAACAGCATGCACAGAAAGAACATCCCTAAAGACCAAATATAATGGAAAAATTCCATTTTTCTTTCTCTTCAGGGAAAAACCTGGTTCTTCCCCACTGTGTTTGTCTCATGTGTAGGTCTCCTTTACCTTCTCAAAGAACACCTCACTTCTGGCACTACGGTCACCAGGTGTGTGGAGGTTTCTCCCCAGGCCAACTAGCAGCTCCTGGACATGCAGCAGGGTATCCAAGAACTCAGCTCGGTTCTGATACTATCTACCCAAAGACAGTGTCAGATCCCACAGGTTAAGGGCTCAGTCCCCTAAGACTTGCCCCTAGCTTCAGATGCTAGTCACAAACCCAGGTTATCTATCACTTGTGCTTCTGATCATTTGGTTATGCAGATCAGAGTTTCCAACCATCCCATCCTTGGGTTTGATTAATTTGCTAGAGTAGCTCACAGAACTCAGGGAAACATTTAGGTTGACCAGTTTATTGAAGGATATGATGAAGGATACAGATGAAAAGCCAGATGAAGAGATGCATGCAGTGAGGTCTGGGAGGATCCTGAGCACAAGAGCTTCTGTCCCCATGTATTCGGGGTGTCAGTGTGGATGTGTTCACTTGCCTGGAAGTTCCTTGAATCCCATACTTTTGGGATTTTATGGAGGCTTCATCAGGTAGCTATTGTTGATGTTAACTCCATTTCAGCCTTTCTCCTTTTTCAAGAGAATGGGGGACAAGGCCGAAAATTTTCTGCCAAGTTTCTGGTCATGGCTTGGTTTTCTGGTGACCAACCCTTATCCAAGAGCTAGCCAGGAGCCAACCCAGAGCCATCTCATTAGAACAAAAGACACTCCTACCACTCAGGAAATTACAAGGGTTTCAGGAGTTCTGTGTCAGGAGCAGAGGTCAAAGACCAATATTAGAATAAGAGATGTTCCTAGTACTCTTATCATTTAGGAAATCACAAGGGTTTTAGGAGCTCTGTTCCAGGAACCAAGGGCAGAGACCAATATGTATTTTCTACTCTTCCACACCTAAGAATATAAAATATAAAGACTTAAATGGGAATTTAAATATGAACTGTGCTGTTTAGAATCAACACCTCAAATGATGCTTAGTGATCAGTGCATGTTCTGGAACCTGTTAAGTCAGAAGAATACTAATCAGGGGATACTAGATAAGTGCTTGGAAGTTTCTAAGCCCCAGTTTCCTAAGTTTCCTCAAAATGGTGTCACCCTAAAAAACAAAAACAAAACCTACATTGCCTATCCCACAGGATTTTTTTTTAAAAAGATCTAATTAACACACCCACACCTCTGAATAATATAGAACAAATTCTCATGGAATAAAACACTATCTCAGGACAAGACCACTAGATATCTAAAAAGTGTTTTGAATTTTTTAAAAGGAAATGAGAAATGATAAATAAATAACCACACACTCGTGCTCTGATTGAGTGCTAAAATCTGATGTGGAACATGAAAACAGCAGCAGTGCAAATAGCTGCATTTGGGATGAGCAGGAGCGGGGATGGATAAGCTAATGCATTCAATAATGCACCAGGTAGCCCCCCCAGGGAAAGAGTGGAAGCTAACAACGATTCTCTCTGAAAGAGTTTTCAAGCGAGCCAGGCAGTGCAAGTGTGGGCCCCCTGCCCGTCTGACAGACCTGAGGAGATCCAGCTTTGGATGCCAGGCAGTTTCTGGCCTCTCTCCTGCATACCCAGGCGAGTATGGAAGGAAGGGCAGCGAACATTATTCACAGAGGGGCTCCATAAGTGATTGCCCAAAAGAATGCTAAAATGAGGTGTGGGGATATGAGGATACCTGACAGTCTATTTTCAACTCAGCCTCCCTACCTCCAGGCTAGCATGTGGGCTCACCCCAGCCTGCTCTCCCACCAGATGCCTATGTGCTGGTTTACCAGTTTTTTCCCCAAATTAAAAAACGCCCTCTCCTACTTTGCCACACTTCTATCTCTCTCAAAAGATGGGGCCCATGAATTCCTATTTTTAAAAAGCTCCTCGGGGGATTATAATGCACGATAGCCAAGTCTATGTCACTCCTAAGTATTTTTCTTTTGGTGCCTTCTGTTGCAATTATTTTTAGTATTTGGGTACCATTTTTCACTTAGACTGAAAACTCCTAGAAGGTAAGTGTTTAACACTTTTTTCCAAGTCCCCCTCCCTGTAGTTAGGAGAGCTTAAGTGCCCAGTAAATGTCAGTAAAGCTGGTTGGCTGAAAGAATAAATTCTATCAAACAGAATGAAAGAATGAGTGAATAAATGAAAGCTATGGTTTGAGGGATGTCAAAGGGCCAGTCTGTCCACTGGCTGGCCACAGGACGCTCAGGTCCTGTCCCCATCACTGACATTTTGGGTACTGTTTTCAGACAATACCTGTAAAGTATAAGAAGTTTCCCGAGAGGGATAACATCAATTGAGGATCACAGTAAAAAAGTATGAGGGGCTTGAGGGACAAAGGGAAGAGATAAAAGCATACTCTAGGAAAGGCCTAGAGCTCTGGTGCTAGAGAGGGAAGGACTGCAGGCAATGTGAAGGTTAATAAGGGAAGGACAGAGGTGCTTCTCAGGACAACTGAGAAAACAGGGGCTCAGGAAGGGCCGGTGGAAGATGCTGAAAACAAACCCTGGTTCTTCCTAATTTTTCCCAGGGCTGGCCCTAAATTTAAGAGAGGAATGGAGAGAGGAGCAAAGGGCCTAAGTTGGTGTGTGTACCAGGGTTTTGTTTTATTATCTCAGCATTCTGAATTCTCAGGATCTGGGAATATTTGTTAATGTTGAGATTGTATTATGATATGGTATTGAAATTTTATAATACCATTTCCATAGCTACTTTTAAAAGAGAAGAGATAAATAATAATAGAAGAGAGAGAGAGAGTAAGAGAAAGAAAGAAAAGAAAGAGAGGAAAGGAGAAAGAAAGGAAAAAAAAGAAAGAAAAGAAAAGAGGAAAAGAAAGAAAGACAATTAAAGAAAGAAAGGAAGACGGGAAGAAAGGAAGGAAGAAGCCAGGAAAGCTGGGCCCTGCATGGGGGACAGGCCAGTGAGGGGAAACCCCAGGCATCAAAAACAAATGTGGATGCAGGAGCTGGAGGCCGAGGACATGGCTGATGTCTGAGTAATGGGCATAGCGAATGATTTCCATGTCCAGGTGGATGGAACACAGAACCACCTGTGTTTTGCAATCTGGTGAGAGTTTAGTTTCTACAGTGAGTAACCCATTATATTCCTTGAGCTCATTATTAGAAAAAAAAGGCTTGAAGACTCTATCAAGCTAAATCGCCAGAGAGGAAGAAGCAAATGAACTCATTCAGTAACTCACTTACTATTCAACAAATATATATTTGGTGCCCACTGAGGTACAAGGAGAAACACTGATGAACACAGAAAAGAGACTTTCTAGACATGCTCAATCCCACCGACATTTCTTGGTTTCTGCTCATAGGATCTACCTGTGAGCTTTTCCCCCACCTTTAATGTCCCAACCTTCTTTGAACAAAATCACCCAATTTAATTTCTAGAACAGAGAAAAACATCAGAGGAGCCAGCGATTTGCAGGAAAGCCGCACAAAGGACGGTCTGTATTTAATAGCTCCTTTCCTCTCATGTTTCTAGCATGACTTGTCATTTGCTAATTACTGCTTTATTTTTCATCTGCAACCATCTAAAGTAAATTGCCATATAACTGAAAAATATGGCTGTCTTAGGGAACCAGCACCTAGATGCAATTTAACATTTAACACAGAAGCAGGGTGGTATAGGAAAAAGCATCTGACTCAGAACCAAAAAGACCAGACTCTAGTTATGGATTAGCTACTCTCACCTTCATGACCTTGAGAGAGTTGTTTACTCTCTCCCAGCCTTACTTTTAACATTTGTAAAATGATTGGCAGGATTAGACGATCCTTGAGGTGACTTCCTACTCTAAGATGTTTTTGCTCTAAAGTTTGTAGTAAAAAAATTAATATGTGTTTTCTAACTCTGGCACTTTAAAAAAAATGTAGTATCCATTCTGAACATTTAAAAATAGGCACCTGAAAATAATTCACAGATATGAGACAAAAAGTTCTAAGATTTTTTAAAAATTTGGCACATCATGCTATTATGAAATCCCCATTTAGTGATTTTTATATTTAAACAGTTTAATTGGAATGAAATCTCAAGTTCTTCAGATTTTTCTTCTACAAGTTTCTTCTGGCATGTAAATTTCACAGGTCACTTTTAACTTCTCCACTCAGTTTCTATTCCCTTCATGTCCTCACTCATGTGGCTTCCCCTTTACAGCACTTTCAGTTTCCCTTCTTTATCCAGCAAATCCTGCTAGCCATTCCTTTACCTCCCAATTCCTCCAATCAATCACTGGACCCTGAGAACTTAGAAACAAATTATGGGAAAGAGTTTTCTATGCTGTCTTCCTCCCCCCTCCCCCTCCCACCGAAGATTCCCTCTAGCATACTGTAAAGAAAGGGAAATTGTCTAGGTCATCTTTCTGCTTAAAATCTGTCAAGAATTCACCTTTATTTAACAAAGAAACCCTAAACTCCTTGTCTTGGCGTTCAAGGACTTTCACAGGTTGATGAACCTGAGAACCACATACTCGATGATCTCCAGCCAACCTGGATGGCTACACTACATGCCATTATCTCTTCTCCCTGTCCCCACCTAGAAGTGACCTACACATGGTACGGAGTCCAGTTCACGGCCCACCTTCCTGACGAAGCCCATCCTGGCACTCTGTAGGAGCCTCCTCAATCCCTGTGACACTTTGTTCTGCTAAATTCTCAGCCATCCTGCAGCCACAGGATGCACTACGCAGTTTAGGATGCTGCTCAACACTTGTCCTGTTTCTAGATCTTGCCCACAGAACTGTGAGGCCATGCGTCAGGCTCCCGTGTATCCACCCCAGGGCCTGATGCCGTCACAGGGTTGCACAACTCTAGGGGGCACTATTTCCCTCTATATAACAATGATTTCACACATCATTCATTCAAGTTTCACCCTGAATGGCTAACAGAGTTGCCGGTGACAGAAGTGATTAGACACAAGAACATAAACTGTCCCCACTCCCAAATAAACAAGTGGTTCCTTTTAAAGCCATGATTTTGGTTCGTGGGTGCAAAGTTGAACTTGGAAATGAAAAGAAGAAAATGTATTTAATTTTAAGATGATGGGACAAAGCAAGTTTTATTTGAAGACAAATTCTATGTCATTCACAAGTATAAGTGGGAGCCGATACAAAGGCATCAAAAACCTCTAAACAAGGTGTGGAACAAAAGATGGAGGAGTGGGAGAAATTACCTTGGCAGGTCTGCCTTCCCAGATAGATGTTCCCTGTGTCCCTAATTAACATTCTGTGTGCAGGCAGGAATTTCTATCAATGAGAATTACTGGTGTATAAACCAAACTCTGTCTTCTGAATTGTAAGATGGTCTAAGGTGCAAAGCTATGACATCAGAGGACAAGGGCAAAAGCAAAAAACTTGCTTCCATCAAAAAGGAGAGCATGGACATTAGCATATTTTAATTAAATTTTTTTTGCTTACAATTTTCAGTTTGAATTTTCTAGTTTGGGATGTAATAGAGAAAAACAGTGACTACCACATTTTATAATGGATGGCCTACTTTTTAGAGTTTATTTCAGAATTCTTCAGGAGGAAAATGTCTTAAACACACCAGGGTTTTCATGATACAAAAACAGTACCTGTTTTCTTCCCTAAGGTCGCTCTGCATGGTTTCAGTCTCCCGTGCCAACTTCTGGGATCTTGTGTAGTCTCTCCAGGCCCGCAGGACCTTCAGTTGGAACTTCCAGTCAGATAGGGTCCCAGCTTTTCCCAGCTTAATTCTATGATCAAGAATCAGCCTGTGCCAGGCAGAGAAATATCGTTTTTGACACTGCAACAGAAACACGTGGAAAATCACCACTGATGAGCACTTGTGTCTGTAATATCTAATACCGAGAGCTGTCACCTCGGATTCCCCCCTCACACTTTTTCTAGCAAATCTAGGAACTGCTCTCTTGATGGAAGGGAACAAAGTATAACTGCTTTATGCTAATAATGACAACAAATATTCAAGTCATGCAGCTGAGGTACTCTCAGGCTCATGACTTCAACTCCAATACTTAGTTCCCGCTGTAAAGCATCAGTCCTACAGGGAGCCCGAGGAACAGTCACATCTAAGACCTGAGTTAAGGGACTTGTTTGAAAAGCTTGAAACATCTGCTTCCAGTAAGATTGCCAGCTTGTCTTGGAGTTTAAAATACCAACTGATTAATTCATTAGTATTATTAACACTGCTGATGTCCTGCACAAAGGAACGTGGAAGACCGCAAGAGGACAGAATGGGGGTCTCAGGTCCCTGAAAACAAGATAGTTAGAACCACAGCTTCAGCTGAGCCACCACTGACCATGACAGAGCTTTGGTGAGTGCCTAGAGAGACCAGCTGCTCGAGGTCTTCCATGACATGCATCTGATAACAAGTAAGACAAGTTCCACTGAGCCTAAGGATGTCCCCAGAGAAGCACTTTACTCATGGTCCCAGTCTTAAGAAAATCTCTGAGCTCTAGCCCTTGCCTACATCTCTGACCTTCACAGTAAGCTTCATGTTCCCACTCTATCACATAACTTTCAGCTCTTGGCCTTACATCAACCATACTGTTTAACACTTTCCAATGTTCATACAAATTTCTTAGTCCTCTTTTTCTGCCCTTTCTTTGACTGACTATTCAGGACTCACTTCTCTCTGGAAGTTCTCCTGTTACCAACTGCTCTCCCCAAATATAAGGGTCCTTCTACTGTGCTCCAGAGCAACCTGTGCTTTCTTCCATCAAAACACTCATTACACTGTATTATAACCACCTGTTCACTGGTTTCCACTAGACTGTGAGCCTCCGGAAGGAAGGGACTGGGTCCCATAAATGGAAATGGCAAATCTGAGGGTTGTACCAAGTGTTGATAGCAATAAAACAGAAAATAACCTCATAGAGAGTGACTTCGTGGGAGGCAGAGGGGGACCTGATGACCAGCTTCAAGCACTTGCTAGCTCTCCTGGGGTCAGCTGTATTTCTATCTGTGACCTTTCACTATTTCAACATTTAGCAAGCAGCCACCCCTGGGTTTAAAGTGCGGAACTCTGAACGAAATTAAGATATAATCTCCCCTTTTGAGAGGTTATAGGGAAAGAGGGCAAATAAATTAAAAGACTAATAACCTAAGGGAGCATACTTTAGAATTCTTAGAAATAGCCCATTTGGTTAGGAGTGTTTTCTCACACAAGAATTCAGTTCTCTTCCCATTTAGACAAATTACAAAATCTTCCTTATTATTATTTATCAGGAGAAACCATGGCAAACTTTAAAAAGTTCTCATTCCCCTTCTGCTATGTCAAATGAGGGCATACTGTCTAGATCTTCACCTTAGATCCCCTGGAAGCGAAGGGAGAAGAGAAGAGAAGAGAGGGAGGGAGGAAGGAAGATTTGCTGAATACAGGTTATGCCTGTAGTCATAAAAATGGAAAAGATACATAGTTGCCAGGTTGAGGTTTTGCATTATTATTTGCCTGTCTAACCCACACAATAGAGCATGAAAAAAAATATATTGTTACCTTGTGTTAACAACAGTCAAAAGAAAATATCCTCTGCCTACCAGATTCATTTAGGAGACTCCTCTTGATGTACAGCTATCTCTAATTTTAACTCCTGGAATATTTGTAATGATGAAATAAACATAATCCACCTGGACAATAACAACACTATTAATAGTGTCCTTCTTGGATTTCTACATTCCTCATCTATTAAGTTCAAGGCATTACTGTAAGCATAATATTACATGCACTATTTTATTAATTCATAGACCATCATTACAAAATAGAAAGGCTGCAGATATTATGATGATTTATCTTACCAAGTTGAACTTCATGTAGAGAAGGGTTAATGACTAAATTCAAAGAGTGAAAAGTTAGTGGTACACCTAAGGCTAAAACCTATAAAACATTCTGGCATCCTGATGACCCAATCTATTAGGCAAAAAGTCTCCTAAAAATGAAGGGCAAAGTCTCTGTTTCTTTTATACCGAAAGAGAAAGAAGTCAGTACATAACTAACTATGGAAAACGAGCACCTCTAGAACAAAGCTGAATTTAAGAGGGGAAAATTTGAGTTCATAAATGCTATAGTCAATGTATTTCTTCAAAATAGTTAAGTTTGTATTTTGAAAGGGAAATGATCAGTTTTAAAGGTCTATAATTCAGTTTCACTATGTAGAAGGGACTAACAGCAAAGTGACAGACTCATAGAAACTGTTTTCTTGAAATTGACTTATTGGTTTTTTCAGCCTATTCAAAAGAGCCATCCCATTAAAATTTAAATGAAAAAACACAATACAAGTGTGAACCAAGAATAGCCACTTAGTTATTCCTGATTCATAGCAAACATTATTCAGGCAAACAGGAGTCCCATAAATGTGCATGGAGGAAAATATTTGGGAAAGGAAAATATTCTCAGTCCTGTCTTCTCTGGAAGAGCTAGCACTCTGCTTTTATTTAGAAGGGATGAGAAGTGGCATACTTCCATAGTCATGAGCTATTTATTCTTTCTATTACCTCTCCCCCCAGCTGAGTTCCTGCTGTTCCCAGGCCTGCTTCTCCTCTTCAGTACTACACTCTGGAGCGAGAACCGTGCTCTATCCTTTTGCTCTCTGAAACAAGAGCTATTCTTCAAAATCACAATCGGGTTGGAAGAGGAATACACTCTGTTTAATACATTCTATTTAATGAGTTTTGTTTCAGAATTTAATGTTTTATCCAGCTGGATGTCTAGTCCGACCTCCCTCCATTTATTACCTAGTTCCTTTATTTCTGCATCATGTTTTATTTCTGATAGATTTTCAAATACAGTCACGGATTTTAACTTTAACATAGTAGTGGTGCAAATTAAGGCTTCCACAGGTAAGTAAAATTCTGAAAATCATGGTGGGAAGAAGTGTTCCTAAATACATTATCTTCAATAATTTATAAAATAAAATACTACAAAGTGAAATTTAGAAAGTTTTTAAGGGAAATGCTCTTCTCCTCTCAAAATCTTCCACAAGACATCGTTTGATCGTTAAGGATTCCACTCAAGAGAAGAAATGACAGCTCGCCCTGCTAAATTTATTACCTGCACTGGAGTTGCCCTCGTTTTGTTGGCAAGAAAAGCTCTTCCCTGAAGTGTAATCACACTGCTGTCACGGAGAGTGATTGACATTAGGTGGAATGGCAATTTGCTATCTAATCTTCATTGTAATTCTAACCCTGTCACTAGAGATGCTTGTTCTGATTAATGAAGTGGGTAACTCATCAAAATTCCTCAGCTATTTCCCTTTTGTCACAAAGCTCAGTGATAATTGCATCAAAATTCTCAGTCATGGAAAAATAAACAATGCATTGTGAAGAGGACAAAAATGTCAACAAGTTTACAATTTATTTCTGCTGAACAGAACTAACTGTGGTGCAACCAGCGGTCGAGGGGAGTTGGCCAAGGCTCGCCTCCACGTTAAGCAAGAAAGCTACACGTCCCCTAGGACCCCAGGCGACTCCTTGCTGCTCCCTGGCCCAAAGCAATAGGCGCTCTATAGCTATGTAAGGAAGTAACTTTTTTCCTGTTGGGGACCACTACAGCTACGTAAAAGCCCCATGGACCCTCTGCAGTCCCTGAGGGTTGGGGAGAAGAGGATCCTATCAGGGCAAAATGAATGCCCCTGGGGAGGAGTATCCTGTGATCCACCCTACTTCTGATTCTCATAACTGGGCCCCAAAGAAAAGAGAGGAAATCATTGTGCTCCCTACCCCAAAGCATAAACACTCCTATAACTAATTACATTAGGGAAAATACATTCAGTTCTCTGCACACAGTGCTAAGACCTGGACAATGCCTGGTTCCATGGAAAAGCCCAGAGGCTTAAACTTTGACAACCACTGCTGTGAGAAATGCTAACACTGGTTACAGACAAAAAGTCACTTTTGTTATAACCCGTAAAATGCAATGCTCTTTTAACTTCTGCATTTAAGT
>JAQQSY010003798.1:0-12731 GCA_028646535.1 Procyon lotor
AGAGAGAGAGAGAGAGAGAACACACGCTGTGATCACAATTTCTCTAAGCAACACCGTAAGTGCATTATCCTCTGTGATTATTTTGACTTGATTTGAAATGTTTATTCAAATAGTTACATGAATGACTAATCAAAAGGATTGTTAAAACTGCCTTACATATGCGAAACACCTTCCCAATAATAACAAGGTTTGCAAGGAGCGTATATTATGCTTTTAATTGCTTTTGTCAGTCAAAAATAGCAACTGAGCACCCACTTGAAGCTGAATGCTGCATCTGAGCTGGGAGATGGCAATACAAAGAAAGCCCAGGCAACCCTCCATTAACTTGAATGCTTGGGACATGTATGCTCTGATTAATTAGGTTTGCAGGTGAGCTCCTGGTGAACCCTTTATGAACTCTAATGATTTTTGTTTCAACTCTTCTAAAAATCTTGGTCAAATTTTCTGCAGAGATGATGACCCTTGCACAGGTGTCTGGCTCCCCACCTCCTCTGATTTTAATTGAAATGACCAACATAATCTGAAAATAGAAAAACCCTGTTTCAGCGCAGGAAACAGAGGAGGGAAGTCATCCACCTGGGAAACACTTGAAGAAATTTCATCTTGATACAGCTCAGAGGGGCTGGAACTGAAGTAGAGAAGCATTAGCTTTGAAAGTGGGTGACTTTTTCCATTTCCAGCTTTGCCAACAACTGAGCTATTGAACCCTACGATTCACCCCTCGGTGACTCAGTGTTCCCATAAATAAAATGAAGCTGCTGGATGCAGTAAATACCAAGCGTCCCCTTTAGCTCTAGGCTTCTATGAGACCACACTGGTATATACATATACGTGTGTGTGTGTGTGTGTGTGTGTGTGTGTGTGTGTGTGTGTGTGTACACACAAAGAGTATAAAATGATTAGTTCTACAGTAGGCCCCACAGGTTTCAACCTCAGATCTTGCACATACTAGCTATGCTATGTACGGTATGTTCACTGAACATTCGGAGCCTTAGTTTATTCATCTGTAAAAGGGATGCAATAATTCCTTCCTGTCCAGATTGTTGCAAAGACTAAATTAGATAACGTATGGAAAATCCACAGCGAAGTGTCTGGTATGTGTTAAACACTGAATAAAAGCTATTATGATCATTATTATCATTTATAGTACCAAAAGAACATACCACAGATTTGTAATTTACTTGCAAGAACCTATGATCATGAATGCCATCACCACAAATCCTGTTTGGAATGAAGTAGAAGGTATATATGTATGCATACGTGGATGGATAGATAGATAGATATAGACATAAGTATGTGTGTATTATAAATCATATACAGTATACACACATATATGAAAAATACATTTACCTTTGTGATAAAGAGATGACATCATGGTTTGAGGCCAAAGCTAGAGAAGATGAACTTGGGAGGATTTTTCATAGCATATGAATTTTAAACATAGTTTTCATGAAATGAGAACAGTAAGAATTGATCAGGTAGGGATCTGATTAGCTTGCATAAAAAGACAAAAAAAAAAAAGTTGGCTAGCTGGTTCAATTGATACATTTGGTGGGGATAAGCAAGAAAGCCCGGGACAAGTCCTCGGCAGCCACCTGGGTCGGTGGAGAACCTGCACTTGACTCTCCCCTGCAGACTCCAGAAACACAGGGGCCATAGATCTGTATTCTGAGGCCATCAAAAGCAGTGGTCACAATCCCCACTGCAGTGACTCAACCACAGTCACTGACTGGTATATTACTCTTTGTCCACTGAAAATTCCAAATTCGGTAGAGAGAATCTAATTAGGACAACTAGTTACCATCCAGGATGGCACGCCATTGGGCAAAGTTCTTGAATCAGATCACCTCTTCCTGGTTCACATCAGCTAAGCTGCTATTCTGGGTTGAATTGTATTCTGCCAAAAAGGATATGTTAACGTCCTAACCCCCAGGACTTCAGCCTGTGACTTTCCTTGGAAATAGGATCTTTGCATGGGCAATCAAGTTAAAATGAGATGGATAGAGCAGGACTCAGTGCCATTTGAAGAAATCTAGACACATACACATGCACACACAGAAGGAAGAAGTGGGAAGAGCCACAGGGAAAGGGCCATGTGGGATGGAGGCAGAGGTTAAAATTACGCTCCCACAACCAGGGAACACCTGGGCCCACCAGTAGCTAAAAGAGCCGAGAAAAGATTTTCCTCCACAGCTTTCAGAGAGAGCGTGGTCCCACCAACACCTTGATTTTAGATTTCTAGACTTCATGACAGGAGGCCGATTAATTTCTCTTGTTCTAAGCCACGCAGCATGTGGTAGCTCATTATGGCAGCCCTAGAAAACAAATACAGGTGTCCTTTCTGGTCTTGTTGTTTGTGACCAGAGTAGAAATAAATCCTCATAATCCAAACTATGGAAGAGCTGATGGCCACATTCCTGAGAGGGAGGTGACTGTAGCAGGGGCTGAGAGTTTCATATATTTACCAGCATGGACTTGATTTGGTTGTGATGCAGCTTCAACATATGTGTGAGGAGCTTTTATGCCTTGGTATTTTTTTTTTTAAAGATTTTATTTATTTATTTGACAGAGGAAGAGAGATCATAAGCAGGCAAAAAGGCAGATAGAGAGAGGAGGAAGCAGGCTCCCTGCTGAGCAGAGAGCCCGATGCGAGGCTCGATCCCAGGACCCTGAGATCATGACCTGAGCCGAAGGCAGAGCCTTAACCCACTGAGCCACCCAGGTGCCCCTATGCCTTGGTATTTTATAGCATGATTCATTTATAGTTAGATAGCTGATCAGTTACATGATTTGATAACATCCAACCAACATACTGTGATTCCCTATTCCCTTGAGGGCAGCATTGCATCTTTCTGTTGCCCACAGCACAAAGTAGGATGGCCTCGTGGCCAGGAGCACAGACTCCAGAGTCACCCTGCCTGGGTTCAAACCCTCTCCTCCACCGAAAGTTGTATGACCTTGAGTGAGTTACTCAATTTCTCTATGCCTCATCTGTGGGGATCCTACTAGCACTTGCCTCTTGATCAAGGGATCAAGTGGATTATAAGGCAGTTAGAACAGTGTTGAGGGCAAAGTAGATACCCTATCTGGGTCAGTGTTCATGTCAACTTACACTGTCCCCAGAATCTAGCACGGACCAAGCCATGGATTATGAGCTCAATGGGTAGTTCTTGAGTTAGACGACAGAAAAGTAGGGTTGTCTTGAGTGAAATTACTATGCTTTGTCCCAGTGTTGGACGACACACCAGGGAAGTATTGGGGGGTTTTAATAGACATAATCTTGGTCTACCACATTCACAGAGAGAGTCTCAGTGGTTGGGGGACCTTCATGTTTTCTTTAAAGGGAAAATTGGGAACAGGGGATCAGGAATAAGACCCTATGAGTTCTCATATACCTCTGATTTCTTTCTTTGGGATTATAATAGGTGCAGGAGAGAAGGCCATTTAGGCAGCGACTGCTACACACCTGCTGGGTTGATAAAAGAGCAGTTTAGTCACCAGGGCTGATGATTCATTGCCTCCAAATTGATTTGAGAAAGAGGTTTTCAATCCAATTCAGTACGAGACAGAAGGAAAAACAATTAGTGTTAACACGTGGAGAAAAAAACAAAAAGAAAAATGACCCGTTGCTTTTCAACTGAATGTAAGGGACTCTTTTTCATAAAACAAAACAAAACAAAGAAACCTAAAGACATGACCGTTTCCTTACTAAGTAATCCACGAGTACGTTTCCCTCCCCACTGTCATTCCTGCGCCATTTCACTGACGTTCATCTGTGGCTTCAAAACTCAGGCAACAGTTACAAGCTTCAGAAGCGACATCTACACTGTTAGCCCACAGCGATTCTACCGGAGATCACCAAAAACCCCATACGGACTGTCAGCCCAAATGGCCAGAGAGAGGGCTCATTGTGGAGCTCGAAGTTCTCGTCTGTTGAAATCCACGGAGATTCTCCCTCCTTGTGAGTCTCCCACTCATACTGTGTAGACATGAGTCTGTACAGCAGGCCTGCAGTTTAAAATCTTGTAGTTGGGGCACCTGGGTGGCTCAGTGGGTTAGGCGGCTGCCTTTGGCTCAGGTTATCATCTCAGGGTCCTGGGATCGAGTGCCGGATCAGGCTTCTTGCTCAGCAGGGATATAATGCTTCTCCTTTTCCCTCTGCCTCCCGTTCTGCCTACTTGTGCTCTCTCACTCTGTCAAATAAATAAGTCAAATCTTAAAAAAAACCAATAACAAATAAAATAAAATGTTGTAGTTGGGCAATGTAAGCACGCACTGTTGACTGACAGCTCTTCCTCTTAAAAGGGGCGGTGGGGGGGGCGGAGGTATTCTTTCCGTGAAGGTGCTCTTGAGGCCGTATTTGTAGATCTGAGCCGTACATCACACAGATAGGCTGTGAGTGGGAGCTCAGCCTTGTTATTTAGACACTTCATCGGCCGGGAATGCGGGGCCAGGTTGGCAGGAGCAGGTAGGCCCCCGTTTGCCGCACCTCCTCTCTCCTTGTCCGAGGGAGCAAAGCTTCCCCTCCACTTAAAATGACAGGCCAGTGGCAGTTTGTGATGTCAGTACTGGGGTCTTGGTTCTGGCTGCCTCCAGGGAGCGGCCCCTCGGGACCGGCCAAGAGCGCCCTGCCTCCCCCCTCTGCCTGCTCACGTGCGTCTCCGGCTCCTTCTCCCTCGGCTCATTTTCCACCTTGGAGAGACTTGCCCTCCTCAGTCAAGTGCGCCTCTCATGCTTTCAAAAGATTATCACTTTCCTCCTTGTCATCTTTAAAGTTTTATTATTGCCTTCGCTTCCACCTCTGTTTTTAGGACATGATCCCATTCTTTTCATTTCAAGAACAGCCTGGGGCCAAGATGGAAAAAGAAACAACCTGCAAACCAATTCTTAAGCGGTTCTTAGCTTACCCAAAATGTCAAGTTATTGCACCTCTTAAATCTCAATGGATCTATTTGTAGAAATTATAGCGAAATCAGCAATTTCTCTGCTCTCATCTGCCCTCATCACCCCACCGATGAATTCGTTTGCAGAAAGCCTCCTGTGTCCAGGTGGCTGTGGGAGGCCCTATAATTGGGTGTAATCGGATCCCAGAGGAGCTTTTCCAATGAGGCTGCGATTCTTTTGACAGAAACTTTGGAGAACTGGAGTGGATATAATGAAGTCCAGAATTTTCCAGACTCCTCTTAATATATCCATCATGTCCAGCCCCGTCATTGACATGTCGACTCTCTTGTTTCTGATTTAAGCTGTCAGACTGGGTGAAATTGCCCCGACAGCCTTAGCATATGTGGCAGGACACCGACAAGATGTTCCTCACACCTAATTAAGGCTGAGAGCATAATAAACAATCCGGGCATCCTAGCAACCTAATTTCCTCCGCTCTCCAGTTTTCTGGATCCTGACCTCAGCGCTTGGAAATTCCAGGGAATTGGCTATGAGACTTCTTAGGGATATTGCAGCTGCCACACTCGGACTTTAATATCACTAAGGACGAGAGACTGCAACAAGGAGAATTTGCTGCGGGAAGAAGTGGAAAAGTCCCATCAAGAGTGGGTCCGGACATCTGACCTGATGAGAAGGGGGCCGGGGTTAGGGCTGGATGACCTGTCGTCTCCCTCTGCCATTTTCACTGGCTCCGTGGCTCAGGATGAATCTTGGACAGATAGTAGAGGGGTAGTACAGAACTTGCTGGCAGGAAAGGTGGAAGAGGGAATGAGTCCGGTGCTTAGCACGACGTCTGAATGTAGAATGTGCTAAGTTTTAATAACAAGCAAAATTGTTCCAGTCATTATTAAAAGAGGCTATGGGATATACTCCAGGGGGAATGGAAAAAAATCCGCAGTACTCTAGTTGTTTAGAACAAGTTTCAGTGGAACCCTCCGGGTGATGCGGGATGGATCGGGTCCATTTTGGCCTGGGTGGGGGCCCTGTGGTTGTCCTGTCCTGAATCTTTCCTCTCCGCCTTTGTCTCCTGCTGACATGCGGCCTCGGAGGACCTGTCGTTCCCTCACACGGCAGAGTGAGGTCACCGAGTGTCCCAGGACTTAGGACAGCTTGACCTTCTCCATCCTGCACCACCCCACGCCCCCTGCAGCCCCCAGGAAGAATTCACAAATCCAGTTAAGGGTGAGATTTTGCCATTTCCTCTGTGGAACACAGAGGTTTTATGTGATGACAAGTGAATGGATTTCTTCTCCACTCAAGTCTCCAATTCTCATATAGTTGCCAGAGGCAGAAAAAAAAAAATCAGCACTTTGGCAGCAATAAACAGCCTTTTGCCTTCAAAAGTGCTTCCAGGTTTTTTTTTCCCCCCTCTCTTTTTAAAAAATTTTCCTTTTGTGTGTGTATGTAGGAGGAAGAGTGATTTTTAGTTTTCTTTCTGCTTGGTAGGAGACAAGGAAAAATTTGAGGTGAAATCACAAGTTGTCCGGCTCCCCATCGGATCATTCTGCGGGGCTCGTCCCCTCCTCCTCCTCTGCCCGCTCTAGGGTCTTGGGAATGCCTTGGCAGGGCCCTGGTCTCTCCCGCAGAGGGTGAGATGCAAAGCACATTCATCCCCCAGTATCTAAACGACCCAGCCAGGAGTTGAGAAGAACTCAATTTCCTGGCCTGACTCTCTTGGACTCTGATCACTCCAGGTGTTGGGACCACTCAGGAAATAAGAGGCAGAACATGTGTACATGTTTTTCAAAAAAAGCACAGAGCACTTGCTGGTGATGACCCTGACACTTAGCCAGGCTGGGGGCCTGCAGCCGAGCCAGGCCTGGGTAGCGGAGAAAAAATAAAAAAAAAGAAGGGAAGGAAAGGTTAATAATTATTGACAAACCCAAATGAAAAGCTTCAGAGACTCATGGGATTTGAAAGGACAGTCTCTTTCTGAGCTCCGTGTAAAGCTGGGTCACATCTCCCCTGTGGTGTGCATCTGTGGGTTGGTTTGGTTTTGGGACGCAGGGGAGGAGGGAGGATATTCAATAAGAGACTTAGATGTTTTGTTGATTTCATCATGGAGAGTGATGCGTTTTAAAAAAAAGTTCATTTTAACAAATAAGAGCCTTATTCAGTAAGTGTAGTTCAGCAAGAGAATGACTTTACCTTGGCAATGGCCAGGCTCAAAATAGTGCCTCCTGAGGCCCTTGGTGTTTTCATTTACCAGAGAATCCTGTGTTCTTTGGTCCTTCTTTCTTTGCCTCTAGCTAGGGTGGGGGCGTGTTGGGTCCAAGTCTCCCACTGAAGCTCTCCGGATAGGGGTGCCCCTCTGGCTTCTCTGACTGACCCTCAGAGGGAGCCGAACAGCCTCCTGGGATCCCCCACATTTTGAACTGGGAGGGCTACAGGCTTTATTTTTGTCCGGCATCACACTCCTTTTTTTTAAAGATTTTTTTTTTTTTATTTGACAGAGAAAGAGAGATCACAAGTAGACAGAGAGGCACACAGAGAGAGAGGGGGAAGCAGGCTCCCCGCTGAGCAGAGAACCCGATGTGAGGCTTAATCCCAGGACCCTGAGATCATGACCTGAGCCGAAGGCAGAGGCTTTAACCCACTGAGCCACCCAGGCGCCCCCCCCTTTTTTTTTTAAAGATTTTTTTTTTTTTTTTGGCATCACATTCCTTAACCACCACCATTTAAGACATTAGGAAACCGAGACTCAGAGGAGTTCTAAGAGTCGCCCAAGTTTCAGAACGGATGGGAGGCATAATTCTGGGATGCAAATGTCCCCCTCTTCACCAGCACATCGCAGAGTGTGTTCTTCTGTGGGATCATGGAAGTTCTGCAGTATGCTCGTGTATTTTGTGTAAAAGGAGAGCTGGAAGGAGAGAGAGAGGAAAAAGTGTGGGGGGGAAGCGTGGGGAAGATGGCAGGAGGAAGATACCCTGGATTAAAAGTGTAGAAAATGTTGAATTAGGCTAGATTAAACAGGTTTCTTTAAAGCAGGATTTCTCTCTTTAATACGCTAACATTTCCGGAGCAGCACTGCAAAGTTGACTAATTTCTCCAGAACACACTGTGGGAAATACATCTCAGTTTTCAGCTCGACCCTATCTTGGCTGGTTAAGTTAACAAGTTGCTTGCTTTCACTCATCTTGGTTTACAGATGGCAATTGTCAATAACTAGGACAAATGTTTTACAGTACTCGCCCCAGGGCCTAGGGCTTCTGGGCAAACATGGATCCCGATTTCTCCTCACAAGTGCCAGTGGGGGTGAGGTAACAGAGAATTTAGGGCCGTTCCTGTGCCAGGCTGCATATTTGATATAAGTGTGCTTCAGGGAGAGGAGTCCTCTTGTGATCCTAGCACTTTTTCTAGCGATGTGTGGAAAGTTCTAGATTAAAACTTTCCCCCTTCTGCCTCTTCATCTGCCTGCTCAGTGCCTGAAAGGACGATGAGGAAAGCCAGTTGAGGGCCTTCCTGTCAGGGGTGGATGTGGTCTCTCAGGGAAGGCTGGTTTTGCTCTCTGACTCTGTCCTTGATACTTGTATTCCCCCGGGGCTGTCTGGTGTCCCTTTCTCTCTTCTTCATTTCCAGCTGGACTGTGTGTGCACTTTGGGGAGTCAGTGGGAGAGGTGACGGTTGTTGACCCTCAGTCATTAATCAAGCTGACTGAGCCATTTCACGGCCAGGGCTGCAGCTCACTGGCTCTTGGGAACTGCCTAATAAAATGCCAAGAGGCAGAAGTTTATTTCCTGTCCCCGAGTTCTGGAGAGGAATGGGATGACGGGAGGGAGGAGGGCTGGGGCAGGAGCTGGGAGTGGAAAGATGGGGAAAGAACCCGGACTTGGGGAGGACAGGCCACCTTCTCAGGGTAGGTGCTTCAGAGTATTTATGAACCATTCATGCTGACTGGTCGGACTAAAGCCCATTGCCTTCCATAAAGAAATGTCACGATGTGTTCAGAGAAAGGGACTTCACTGGTCCTTTAACTTGAGGAGACGGTGTGACACAAGCTGCCATCTTGCTTCTCCTTAACCCTGGACTCAGTTGGCCGCTGGCCTTTTCTCTGAAGAGACCTTTGGGTCCCAGGGGTGGCAGGCACGGGCTTTGAGCTGCTGCCCGACAACCCCCCCCCACCCCGCCCCGCCCGCCAGATACCTGTCCCGCGTCCAGGAACAATCTGAATCCTGCCCAGTGTTGAGAAACCCCAACATCAACACAGTGGGTATTCACCACCAGGGATCCAAACTCCAGCCCATTAATCATCGGGTCAGATGGAGAAGCTGGGTCCTTCCATCCCCGATGTTCCCATCTTTGGGGAACACTTTTACCATCCTGCAACTGGTAACAATCTTCTAAAATTAGAGATTTCTGTTTCTTTCTCTCCCCTTCCACAGCCCCTGGTTTTGCCTTCCTGCCCAGCCGCCCTGGTTAATGGGTCTTTTGTTCTGCCTGCCACTCACTGCCTTGCTAATCAGGGCGTATCATATGGGAGCTATCAAGACAGTCAGGGCCTGATTTAGGAAGGAGAAAGCAGGCAAAAATCTGAGTAAGCTTTCATGGTTCTGTGACAGAATGGCATCCCAGAGAGGGTGGACAGGACCTGTGGACAAGGGTTACTTAGAACAGAAACCTGTTAGCTTTTACTCCAGGGCGTATGGTGATTACATTAACCATGGCTCCCCATGGCCCTCCACCATGGACACGTCTGTGGGCTCCTCCAGTTTCCCAGATCCCTTCCTGCTTTGAAATCTGCTGTTGTGGGTTTTTTTTATTCATTTTTTTTTTAACTTTTTTCTGGACTGTTGTTGCCTGGGAAACCGGCAGCTTTGGCCTCAGAAGGCATCTCGGTGGACCTAACAAGCTCTCCCATTGCCATCGCCAAAGAAACCACCTCCCGCTCAAACTGCCCCCTTTCGGCAGGAAAAGCGAACAGAGCAAGAGGCTGTGCCTGTAGGGCTGGGGGCAGGGAGGTATCAAAAAAGTTTTTTTCTCAAAATACCTTCAAGATCAGGGTTCTATCGTAATCCCCCAAAAGGAAAGAAAAAGTGGCCTTCCCTCCCTCACTCATTCAATAAATAGTTATTAGCACTGTTCTAGGTGCTGGGAACGTGCACAGAATGAGCACAGGATCTTCCAAGGCCCTCTTCCTTCTTCTCTCTTCCCTGCCTCACACCGTCACGAGGACAGTCAGACGACAACATGCAGAGAAGCCAGAAAGGTGATTTTTGTGCTCAGAAGCCTGAGCGCAGAACACGGGACGCAGGTATCAGGCTTTTCTTTCATCCTAGGTCATCATACGAGTGAAATTTCTGAATTGTGCTCTGTGACCGTCAAAGGCTTTTCTCTTCTATGTCACACTGTCCCCACCACAACCTCACTGTGGGCACACAAATATCATTATTACCCCTTTACAGATGAAGCAATCGGAGCTCGGCGAGCTAGGGATTTGCACAAAGTCTCACGTCCAATAAACTCTCGAGCCAGGACTCAGCGCCACATCTTCTGACTCCAAATTTAGTGTGATTTCCTCCATACCTCGCCACATCCCTACATCCTAAGATTACGGGGGCCACGAGATCTACTTTGACAATAGTCAGGGACTGAGAGCTAGGGATAAAGAGGAGCGTATGTCGGTGGGGGAGGCCGTGGAGCCAAGAACGGATTTTTCATGAGAGCAAGAAAGTTCCTTAAGTGGCCTTTGGCTTCGCCGAGGCTCTGCTTCATCTCTCCTTGACGTTGTCCCTGGGAAGAGGGGAGCAGGGGTGGAGGCAATGGGGAATGTGGGGAAGGTTGTCATTTCAACGTTGTCTGTTATCCATCCACATGGCCCCTGGGGCCCTATTTTCAGACTTGTCTGCTTGCCCAGAAAGGGGCAGGCCCAAGTTTCACAGAAATTAGAAGCACATACTCTTGGCCTCACCAACAGAAATGATGAAGAGATGCATTCTGGTTCAAACCAGTGCCTTCAACACTCAGGAGTAGGGGAGGGAGGGGCCTTTCTTTCTGCCTGCTTAAAAGTGAAGACCTCTAATTAGAATCAGAGCTTCACAGAATATTAGAACGGCAATGAATTTTAGAGATGACAGTCCAATTACTTCATTTCACAGACAAAGGGCTGAGAGGCAAAGTGACTTGGCCAGAGTCATCCAGTGATTTAGGACATACCAAAGCTGGAGTTAGGGCCACAGCCCTCGTGACTCCTGACCCAGGGCTCCTCCCTGCACAGCAGCTTGCCTTTCCAGTTAGCTACAAAAATCGGAGCTTGCTGACAGCTCAGGCAGAGGAGCGGTTGCTGGGCTGGAGGCCGATTTCCACCCTCACCTGCGACTCTGACGTTCAGCCCCGTGAATGTCCTCGTGAGGCGTCTGGCAGCCCGGCCCTGTGAGGACTGCAGAGAGGAGGTGGGAAATCAAGGTCTAGGCCATCCCCGTTGGCATGTGCATCTAAGCAAGAAATGCCTCTTAGGCAGGACCTCACTCCCTGTAGCAACTATATCATACCTTTTACAAAAAGTCACTTTGAGGTCACTGTTTTTTTGTCCAGTATTTCAATACATTAAATGCAATTACTTCATTGTTGATTTACCTGTCATTACAGGCATGTGTTTGAACATGATTTATTGAGTGAGTTTTGTGCCAGTTGACTTGCAATAGATTGCACAATATTCAAAGGGGCTCATTTGCTTGGCATTACATTAGAGGCATGATGATTGCAACACAAAGCAATGTAAATGAATTCTGAGAGGCTCCATCATTCATGTTGTCATGTACTGAATCCTATTATTATTTATTACCATAATTGTACTGTGTTTCCTGGGGCGATAAATTAGGACTGATGGGCCCCACTGACAGTCAAGGGCTGGACTCACTCTATATAATTTAATAGGGATACTGTAGGGTCTGTGTGTTTGGAGGAGATTTTGGTAATGGTTAAAAAAGAGAGAGAGAGAGAGAGAGATTTTTAACAAGAAAAGTACAAAAAGCTTTCCAAGGGTTTTGGGTTTTTTTTTTTTCTTTCTTTCTCTTTAATGCCTTGGCTACATTTTAAGGCCTTGATAAAAGCAGAACTATAAGGAAGAAAAGTTCTCTCTTTCAACGCAGGATGGTTAAAGCTCATTGTCTCATGCCACGGCGTTTTCCACATCGAATGCTAACAGGTGGTGTTAGCTCTCACACAATCTGGGAGTCATCGTGCACAGGGGATCTAGAATTGGCCCAGCATCTAATGGTCAAGATGGCGGCAACCATATTAACTTAACATATGAGCATAGTAAGGCTGAGGGACTCAGGGAGTCTGATCTAACAAGGCAACACTTCTGAAGAAACTGAAAGCTGTATTTTTCTTGCCCAACAGAGAAGGAACCATACAGATTATAGACAGAAAATTGCCTTATAAGATGTTAATGGGCTGAGCAAATACCAATGTAAGGTATTGTTAAAATTGCACAATGTGGAGCTGGAAGAGACACAGAGATGCCCCAATTCTATCATCTCACTTTTCCAGATGAGGAAACAGAGATGCAGAGGTGCAGAAATACTCTAGTAAACCCTAATAATGAGTATTATATCAACTTTTGGTTTGAGTGAAGTCCAAGGAGCTCTGAGGAGTGGCGAAGCATAGAGTGGACACTTCTGTAGAGGATAGTCAAGGGAAAAGTCCCAAATCATCTTAAACCTCCCCCTTGGTCTCTCTTTCATCAACTAGCTACTAGTATGGCTGTGAATAAGGCTAGGTAGTAGTTGTTGGTTAATTGGTGCTAGCCAAGAATCTCTTAGAATTCCCATTCAGCATAAATCCTG
>JAQQSY010003799.1:0-12729 GCA_028646535.1 Procyon lotor
GATATGCAGACACGCATGTGCACATAGACAGCCATATATAAAATATGTGCATTATTTACGCATATGCATAAGGACACACATTTGTGATGGTTAATTTTCAGTGTCAATTTGACAGGGCTACACAGGGTGCCCAGATATTTTGACTAAGAATTACTCCGTCTATGGGGGCGCCAGGGTGGCTCAGTTGGTTAAAGCCTCTGCGTTGGACTCAGGTCATGATCTCAGGGTCCTGGGATTGAGCCCCTCATCTGGCTCTCTGTTGGCAAGGAGCCTGCTTCCCCTCCTCTCTCTGCCTGCCTCTCTGCCTACTTGTGATCTCTCTGTCAAATACATAAATAAAATCTTAAAAAAAAAAAAAAAAGAATTACTCTGGTTATGCCTATAAGAATTTTCCTGGAAGAGATTAACATTTGAATTGGTAGAGTAAGTAAAGACAATGGCTCTCCACAGTGTCACTAAGCCTCATCCAATGTGTGGAAGTCCTGAATAGAACAAAAAGCCCAAGTAAGAGAAAATTTGCTCTATCTTCCAGCTGGGACATCATTATTCTCTTGCCTTTAGACTTGGACCTGAACTGGAACTTACACCTTTGGCTCTCCTTGTTCTCAGTCCTTCAGACTTGCACTAAAACTTACATATTATTAGATCTCCTGAGTTCCAAGCCTTCAGACTAGGACTAAGACTGTTTCATGGGTCATTTTGGGTTCTCAGCGTGTGCGTGTGTGTGTGTATGTGTGTGTGTGTGTGTGCATGTGTGTGTATATACACACACATAGGGAAACTGAACTCTGCAAGACGCAGGATACAGAGATAAACAGATTAAAGCTTAGCTCAAGGAAATCACAGCTGAAGAGAGAAGGCAACCACTAATAAGTAATTTTAATTTAGTGAAAAAAATAATACTCTTTCGCTGCTTCTAAAAGACTATAATGGCACAGATTATGGTGTTTTTGCTTCATATTAGAGTTAATGCTTGAGCTGGTTCTAGAAGGATAGATGTATGTCAAGTCAAATATTCAGCATGTTTCCAGGTAATGAAGCATACAGCTGTGCGGCACAATGAAGAAACTCAAGTTATTGTGCACTTGATGATCATTCAGAAAACCACTGAGAGTAGGAACTGCAGAGCATGTGAACTGCAGGTCTCAGGAGTCCTTTCATACTGTGCTACAGTGTGCAGACACCCTTCTACTAGGTGATGGGTAGCCACTGGTTTGCTTTTAATCAGTAGAGTGACAAAGCTGATTTGTTCCCTAGAACAATTGCTTTGTCAGAAGCATGAAAAATGAAGCAGAGGGACAAGAGAGAGATGTTCACACATTTTTTTTTCTTACCTCAAATCTATTTGCTTGCTTTTTCAGACTTTTGAAAAACAATTGCGGGGGGGCACCTGGGTGGCTCAGTGGGTTAAAACCTCTGCCTTCGGCTTCAGTCACGATCTCAGGGTCCTGGGATCAAGCCCCACATCGGGCTCTCTGCTCGGCAGGGAGCCTGCTTCCCCTTCTCCCTCTCTCTGCCTGCTTCTCTGCCTACTTGTGATCTCTCTGTCAAATAAATAAATAAAATCTTTAAAAAATTGGGTCTTTAAACATTATAAATATATTTTTATAATAAAAACAAATTTGCCGACAGTGTTAATTGTAATAACTTTTTATATTATGGCAACATGCTTAAAAATTTTTCTAACTACAAATGTCTCAGCCTGAGAAGCATTATATCCTTGGCTTCTCCAAGTATAAAAAAACAGTTCTCCAAACCAGAATTTCTTTTTTTTTTAAGGTTTTATTTATATATTTTAGAGAGAGAGAGATAGCATGAGTGAGAGGAGGGGATGGAGGTAGAGGGGCAGAGTGGGAGGGAGAAGGAGAGGGAGATAACCCCAGGTAGATTCCATGCTAAGCACAGAGCTCTATTCAGGGCTTGATCTCCAGACCCATGAGATCATAACCTGAGCTGAAATCAAGAGTTGGGTGCTCAACTGACTGAGCCGACCAGGTGCCTCTTTCCAAATCAGAATTTAATTCAATGAATTGACCTGGGCTATTTGGGAAATCCTGGATTAATAGTGTGATTTTTAAAGAAACAAACTCTAGTTTGCACAGTGTCTGTGTATCCTCCATTGAGCTACAGTTTCTACTGAACAAGAAGCAGGGTTCTCAACTTTAGAAAACAATTTAATAAATATGAAATACTGGTGGGAAAGTCAATATCAAGGGGTTACTTTTAACCAATTTGTGTTTCAAGCTCAAGTCCCACAAGGTGGTACCTTATTCTCTCTGAATAGGTGGGAAGGCATTCATGTGAGAGTAAGTGGGTAAAAAACAAAAACATTAATACAGATAAATAAAAGCTTAAAATGTTTTTCAACAGGATTTAAAACTTCATGCTATATTGCCTTCAGAAGAGCCACTGAGAAGTGAGCTACTGTCCATCTGGACAAGTCTGTTAGTTGAACCAAGAGAAGTATATAGTTTTACAGATGACTCCTCTTAAAATACATGTCAAGGAAGCATCTCTTGTTTATGTCAAGCCCATCTTTTTTCTTTCTGGCTTCTTTAATAGTCCTTTGAATGGTGACAGAGTATTGAGGTGGTATATGAAATACAAAGAAAAGTATGTTACATTCTTCATTATCTTTCCTCTGAGTAATACACATTTCACCCCAACCTCTTCATGTACTCTAAAATCAGGCTTGAATCCCCTTGAAGATAAGAGAAATTGCTCACCTCCTGGATGTTGAACTTTGAATACACAGTTTATTTCTCTAAACAAACTATCCATGGGCGAAACACATTTCTTTGTAGTCATATCTGGGTCATCTAAGAAAACATCTACTTTGAGAAACATTATTTCACAATACCACAGGGAAAATATATAATAGTGTTTTGTAATTCATCTGAATAATGCTGAGTCCAATCTAGCTAAACATTTATTAGCCACATATTGACACAGAAACTTAAACATGAATAGGTGTGTGTGTGTGTGTGTGTGTGTGTGTGTGTGTGTGTGTGTGATAATTTACTCAGTAAACCATAGAGGGAAAAGCACAGTGATAAACATAAAAGAGGTGACTATTTGGATGTAAGCTGCAGAAAAGCTCCTTGTTTCTAGTTCCTTTTTCTTGCCCTGCTTGTCGAATGCTCTATATATATTGTTTAAATTTACATGGATGAGATATACTCAGAATATTTTCATTAATAACAATTCATAGTAAAGAAACAGAAGAAGATGAGGCACTGCAAAAAGCTTTTTCTCAAAAAGCCACTTGATCTGTATTTCAATTTTTTCAAGGTTGAGGCATACATCAGGTATCTTGAAAATGTAGTGTAGTATCATAATCATTTTGGAATATAGCCTGATCTGTGATCTGCTATTTCTTAGTTTACTTAGCATAGTGGGCCTCAACCATTTTTATGCCTGTACCCTATTTACATACGCAACAATATTCCATCAGTTAATATTTTGCACTTTGTATTGCACTGAAGGTTATAGATCTAGTAATAGCAGAATGCATTCTAGAATGAAGATAACCTAATTTTCTAGCTAGGAATTTATCTCATGATCACATACCAACTCCTAACATGAGCAGCCTCCACAAGGAGGAGGATTTGGTAAAGAACTTCTTGGATCCTGGGTGGGTGCCCTATTCTTAAACCATACAAAACTTTTATTCTCTAAAGCACAAGTTCCACCTCCTAGTCTCTCAGTTACATAAATGGAAGTTATTATCAAAGCAGTTAATAAATAATAATAGTAATGTGAAGACCCATGGTTGTCCATCAATGATCACTTGAGAAAGTCATTTGAACAATTCAGAATATGGAGACACAGAACATTTAGAAGTGTTTAGCAAGGTCATGGGATGCCTGGGTGGCTCAGTTGGTTACGCATCTGCCTTTAGCTCAGGTCGTGATCCCAGGGTCCTGGGATTCAGTCTCACATAAGGCTCCTTGCTCAGCCAGAAGCCTGCTTCTCCCTCTGCCTACTGCTCGCCCTGCTTGTTTGTTCTTTCTCTCTCTGAAAAATAAATAAAATCTTTGAAAAAAAATACTATAGAAAAAAATAAGTACTTAGCAAGGTCATATTGGGAGAAAATTTTGCTTCAACTTTGCAACAGAAATGTAAATATAATGATATTTTTTCTGAGAACAACAAATATGGGCCTATACTTATTAACAATAACTTTAAATTAGTGGAAATGTCTACCCCATAGAGACATTCTAGGTGGGCACCTATGATTTTCAGGTTTTGTTTTATAAGTGCAAACTAGCTAGTATCTAATTACATCTTGATGTTGGTGAAATGGTTTCTAAGAGAATGAAAATGTGTTATGAATTTCTCAGCACACTAATTTTAGTTCATTTTAATTAAAAATTAAGAGCACTTTCAGGAACATTACAAAATGAAAATAATAAAATTGAAATACCTTCAAATATCACGTATCCAAACAGTGACATGTTAACAAAATTTTCTAAATGTCTCTAAGTTAATTCTTTACCTAACTATACATTACTTCCACAATCATTCCATTAATTTGTATTTCATTCATTTTTTTCATGCTCTTTCCCAATATATTTGGCTACCTTTAGTGAAGAGTGTGTATGGAAAGTAATATGTACAGTAATATGTGTAAAAAACTGTGCACTTTATATACTGTAGCAGAGAGGGTTACACATTAAAGACTCTTATTAGCATTCCATAACAACCTCTCAGGCAAGCATCATATTTCTCAGCCCTCTTGCCTGAGGGAGGAGTGGAGTCATATGACTACTGTTGAGCAATGGAATCTGAGCAGAATCTACGTATAGCATTTCTGAGTTTATGTGTTTATATTTCTGGTGTTTCTTCTTTTACGGAAGTTTTTGTTGCGTTGTGATGAAAATGACTACATCACAGAGGAAAAAATAGTGGATTGCTGAATTACCACTTGAGAATGAACACTCTAATCAGAAACATCTATGTTGGACTTTATGTGAATGAGTAATGCATTTGTATATTGTTAAGCTACTGAGATTTGTGTTTCTATTTTTTTGTTTTTGTTATTGTTATAGTAATTACCCTAACCTGAGTAATATATTTGTGTAATCATTAAAACGCTCTGAATCAGGTACAATTATTATGCCCATTTTACAGATAAATTTAGATAAATTTAACTCAGAAAAAATAAGTATTTGCACAAGTTAGTAAATGGCAGGGGATATACTGAATTGAGGATTACATATTTCTAAAGGCCATGTATTTAACCAAGAGTGACACTCTAATAATAGAGATAGTTCTATTTCATAATAGAATTCATTGATTCAAATATATTCTAGGCATTAGGATAAAGGAAACACAGACATAAAAGAAAATGACATAGTTGGGGCTTAATTAGATTATATTCTTTTTTCAAAAATCTCTCTTCCTTCTCCTATCTTTGCCATGCTGCAAAGACTACTTAGTCGACTGATTTGGGAGTTGGCCATGTAACTTGCTTTGACCAAGGCATAGATATGGGAGTGATGGTCAGTCTGTTAGGGGAAGCAGCCTTAAAGGAATTATATGTTTCTGCATACATTCTTGAGTTTCATCCCTGTACATGAGAATATTATAAATAGTGGCTGTCCTATGTACCCAGGTTACAGAGTGAAAAGACAAATGGAGCAGTCTTGAAGCTAGTCCAGACAAGCCCAGCTAAACCCATCTAAAACTAGCTGAATTCCTCGATGTCATAGATAACCCACACCACTATGAATGAGGAATAATTATTTCATGTTGGAAAATACTATGGTTCTGGGTTATAATCTAATGATATATTTGATATGGAAGGAACAAAATGAATGTTTAGTAATATAGATTGCTGATAAAGCAAGAAGACGTGATTGGAATGGTAAGTTGAGGCTAGATTGTGACTGACCTTATATGCCATGCCAAGAAGTTTGAAGAATATATTACAGGAACTATAGAGTTATTAGAGTGACATAAACGTGTGCTCTGTTTTGGCTTACTGATAAAAGCCGTTTATCTTTTGGCCATAGAAAAAAGAAAGGAAAGAAGGAAGGAAGGAAGGAAGGAAGGAAGGAAGGAAGGAAGGAAGGAAGGAAGGAAGGAAGGAAGGAAGAGAAGAAGGAAGAAGACAAAGAAATCTTGCTGAAGGAAGGAAAGGTTTAGAAAGGTGGTAAACATGCCATGGTGCCACTAAGTCCTGTACCAGGTGTATTACATTTGGTTTATGCATAATTTACTTTGATTTCTCATCATGGTGGCTGTAGCATTGACTTGTGCTATTCCTGCCTTCATAAAACTAAGTAGCTACTGTTAAAGCCATGGTTGTCATCATTCAAGAAACTCAATGAGTAGTGTTAATGGCAAGGAGAGACTTCTTTATCTGTACACTGGCCAAAGGGTATTCTCAGTTGCTCTAGCCTTTCCTTTTCCACCTGGGATTGCCCAGTGAAGAAAACTAGAAGTTCAGGAAAGTAAATGGTGCATAAGGTATACAGTGCCCCCCAAAGAGAGTGCCCCCCACCCCCGTTCTGAGATGCAGTAGTACTTAATGCCTCTCTGAAGACCTCCTGTCATATAGTATAATTGTATGTTGTGGTCAGCCAAGAAACACATCATCTTGCATTTATCCTCCCTCAATTGTTTCCATTTAAAAAATGATTTTTGGTATCAGCTTTTATTCTTTTTCTTTGTTTTTCCATCCAACCTCAGGGAACTTAGACAACTATAGCAAGCTAAACAAAACAATGTTTTTTGTTTTGTTTTGTTTTGTTTTTCTGGCCTTCAGGTCTAAGAACAGTACTCACTCCAAGAATATTGGCTTGACATTAGAAGGGAGTTTGAGTCTAAACTCATTCAGTTATGATTTCAGTGATCTTAGAAAGTTCCCTTAAACTACTTGAGCCTTACATTTCTTATCTAGCAAAGGAATTGATCCTTGCCCACAGAGTTCTAAGATAACATGAGTTATTCTGTACAGAATTATTAAATAGCACTGCCAATGTCCTCAAAGGGTCAAAAAAATCCTCAGAAGGAGAGATGGGGCAAAATGTGGTACAACAGAGAAAGTCTTGGTAATAACTAAAAAGATCTATGATCTGGATGTGCTATTGGGATATTTGTTTTGAGGAATGCAGGTTAGTGCTTACTGTTTATAGTATGCCAGGCCTTGCTCGAAGTCCTTGATACATACTAACTTATATAAAACTTACAGTAATTCAGGGTGCCTGGATGGCTTAGTCAGTTAAGCAACTGCCTTTGACTGAGGCCATGATCCCAGGGTCCTGGGATCAGCCCTGCAGTAGTAGGGCTCCGTACTCATTAGGAAGTCTGCCCCTCCCACTTCCTCTGCACTTCCCTACTGTTCATGATCTCTCTCTCTTGCTCACACTTTCTCAAACAAATAAATACCTTAAAAAAAAAAAAAAAAAACTTTTAGTAATTCTGTGATGGAGGCATGGAAACGGCAACAGAGATGTTGAGCATATATCCACAACCTAGAAATTTTTGGATCTGGGACTCAAATCCAATATGTGTTCATAGGATGATAAAATGACAGACATATTTTTGAGAAAAATTTGATCTCTTTTACCAGAGGCCAAACTTAGGTGGCTATAGCAAAAAAGCAGTCTTTGCACTCTGTTTGGAGTTCTTACTGAAGAACTGGAGTTCATACTAAAACCCCACTTCATCATATACACTGATGCTAGCTACAGCCTTATGTATGTAGCCTTGACAGCACTGCTTAGGAAAGCACAAGGCTCTCCCTGTGACAGATCCTTGCAAAGTAGTTCTTGTAAAAAGGAGAAGGGAAAGTAGAAAATATTTGCTATTACTTGATATTTTTGTGCAGGATTTATGTATTCAAGACCACGGACATTTTGGATCAGGGCTTTGTTTTGTGTAATTTATACCTATATGTTTATAAATTCAAAAGTGTCATTGAGAATACTAATAATAAATATACAGGACATGGTTCCTCATTTTTGAACTTATCAGCTATCGCCCTTGCTTTTTAAAAATCAGCCTGATTAAGGTGTAATTTCATACAATATAATTCATAAAAATTTGATGAGTTTTACAAATACATACAGTTTGTGTATCCCAGGATATAAAATACTTCCATTACCCCAGAATTTTCTATTATTTTCCCCTTTGCTGCTTAGTAAAAAGGTAGGAAAGCCACACAGTAGAAAAAAGGGGCAATGGATTTGTAATTAGAATATATAAAGGACTCTTACATTTCTTTTTTTTTTTTTTTTAAGATTTTATTTATTTACTTGAGAGACAGAGAGATAAAGTAAGAGAGAGAGACCACAGGTAGGGTAAGGGGCAGAGGGAGAAGCAGATTCCCTGCTGCGCAGGACCCTGACATGGGGCTTAATCTCGGACTCAAGGATCATGACCTGAGCCCAAGGCAGATGTTTAACTACCTGAGCCACCCAGGAACCCCAGGAATTTTACATTTCGATAACAAGAACAAATAATTCAACTAAAATTAAGCAAGAGTAGGAGTTGAATATATACTCCCCTCAAATATGCATTACCCATATTCTAAAAGAAATCAAGGGCTTAGAGAGGATTAATAACCAATCCAAGTTTACCTCTGATAAGTGGTAGATTTGGGATTCAAATTGGGGGTCAATTTGAAGTGAAATCTGTGTTCTTTAAGTGAGAAAGAGAAAGAGATAAAAGAGTAGAAAGAGAGAAAGAAAGGTAAGGAGAGAAGAAGGAAAACAATGGTTATTTTTTGAATGATGGTTATTTTGATGATGGTTATTATTTGAATGAGTTACCTGTAGCCTTATAGTTTTTTTCTCATCATGTCCCAAAGGATGAGTGAGTCAGTAATGGCAGCATTGAACTGCATTGTTATGTAACTACTACTTTCTACAGAAATGAGAGAAAAAGCGTCCATTTCAATTTTTACCTAGGCAAGATTTTGTTTGTTTTTAGATCTTTCTCTTTATAGGGAGGTGTGGTGGTGATTTGGTGTGAGATTCTAAGAATACTGAATAAGCAAACCAGAGAACTCTGGTAACTTTCACTTAGCCTTCCTTCTTTACTAAGATTACCAAGTAGAGAAATCAGCAGGATATTTAAAAACAAAAATAAACTTTGCAATGTGCTCTACCAGATGTATGCTAATGAAAATTAAAGTGTAATGAATCTATGAATGTGTTTGCGAAGAGAGAAGTGTGGTTTAGCATCTTTTTTTTTTTTTTTTGGATGGTTATAATTTTTTAAAGTGTAAGTAAATCCCTGAAACAGCTACAAAACATTTTATGAGTCAAAGCAACTAATCATCTCTGTATGTAAACAGAAATGCCCTGTGCTTGCAAGACAAAAAGAAGATAGATCTGCAGTTTTGTTTGGCCTCTTAATTAGGTGTATTAATTTGTGAACTCTGAGCTGGGAATCTCTTAAACTGAATGAATAAAAATCCCTATAAAGAAGAGGTCCTGAGATAAAACCATCCTGCAGAGACAAGTGCCAAAAGCTTCATGTCATCAAAGCTGTTCACAGCATCTGGTTACTACTAAGATGAAGGAATGCTCATGTTTTCTTCACTTTCTAACCATAATATTAGTCACAATAACAACAATCATAATTTTTAAGAATCCCAACTTATAAAATTTGGACGATACACACTGCATTCTCATACTGTTTCAAACAAGCCTCTGCAATTTAAAAAGTACTATTTTTATTCCCATCTCACACATTTAGACACTTCCTCCTCAGGGGATTTGAACTTGCTGTTTCCTTCTTCAGGAATGTCCTTCTTTAGATGTATTACTGACTAGATTTTAAAATCCTATTGTAATTTTTTTCAACTTTCACCTTCTCATTGAGAACCAATTTAGGCCACACTATTTAAAATTTTAATATCCAAACTTTCAACATTCCTTATCCTTCCCTCCTATATTCCTCCTCCATAGGGTGTATGGCTCATAGCATATATTACTATCCAACATAATTTACATTTTTTAATTATCTCACCCTTTCCTTATCTAACTCTTCTAGAGTGTAAGCTATGTTAGTCTGTCTACGAGGAGAGGGATTTCATGAACACCATATATTCTGTTGACATTATTTGGTTGAATTAATGATAGAAGTACAGCTAGCTGGAGACTGAGCCAGAATTCAAACTTAGGATTTCTGATTACATGTTCAATTTTGTTTTTAAAAGACCACTCACAGCTTGTTTACAAGAGTTGGAATAGTTCAAGTATGGTTAACATTGATGAAATTAAACTTTTTATCTTCAGTATGAAGAGTTGATCATATGTATCAGTATAAGTATTCTAACATATTTTGGCTCTCAAAAAGGAGTTTCTTAAAATAATATTAACATTTTGGTATGCCTAGTTGGCTCCGTTGATTAAGCATTACCAAAAGGTTGTCTATCTTCCCTGGACTTCAAATTCTTCATGAAAAGTATGAGGGGGCTGGATGGGATTATTTCAAGCACCTGTATCAATATCCTGGCCTGTATCAATAACTCTTATCTATTTATAATCACATGACTATATACTTATAATCACATGACTATATACTTATAAACAGCAGTATAATATATAACATTTTCAACTTTTAATATTTTTTCTAGAAGTCCAAAAATTACATATATTATCTAAATATATTTTAGTTAGTAGTCATCTCTTTATAATGTTTATAAGCAAAAAGCAAATCAAATAAACTCTGTGAAGCTTATAATCTCATTATGCTGCTAGTTCCCTGCCATTTTGACAGCTGTTTAGATTATTTTTGTATAAAATAAAATAAACAAAAATAGAATTCCATTTCCCAGTCTTTGTAATTTGACTGAAGGTCGCACCTATACTAGTTTCTATATTAGAAATCTCAGATGACAAAGGAAATAGTCAGATTATTGTTAAATCAAAATTGATAGCATTGGATAATGGGATTTTATGGACTAGTAATAGGAGGAAAAAAAAAATCCTCTGATAGCATAAAATGCTTGTGATAAACATTCCTCGAGAACAGCAGTGCACCAGACTCAGCACTTTGTTTTGTTAAGTAAAGGCCTAAAGGAACTCTAAACCCCAAATATGGCTTACACTTCTTCATCTACAGTTTTGCCTTGCTCAGTGAATTTCTAGTTTCTTGAGAAGCCTATGCTTATGATTTAGTACTACAGAACTTTTCTCAGTCAAATTGAATAAGAGAGCTTAAAGAGTATTTAATATAATGCAGGCAAAATTTTTTAAAAGCCCTTATTATTGAAGAGAAACCTTTTTAATGCTCTTTGGTCAGACTGACTGTCTACAATGATTGGCTTTGATGAAAAAAAATGTCCCTGGCTAATATCTACAGTAGGGGAAAAAAACATAGCAATTACATTATCCTTTGTTTAGACCTCAAATAAGCTAATAGCTTATTTAGCTAACTGGTTGTGCTTTGATTATAAGCCATTAGTAGGCATTATAGAATGAAAAAGTTTGCTTAGGCTTCTCCCATGAATATTTCAACTTCATACTAATGAGTCAAGTTCCGTCAATATTTTCATATGTTAGAACTTAATAAAGGAATATGGCTTAAGCTAAATACCAAATGATTATCCAAACTATATGATGAACTTCATATTTCCTCAGTAATGATCTTTGCTTTCAAGATACAGCAACAGTTCAAACCAGGAATTTGAATTCCAACAACAGTTATGGAGAGGAGAAACATTTGAATTATCCCAGAGATTTAGTTTGTCAATTTATATTCTCTGAGGGTGGACTTACAAGTTTTTAGTTCTATCCTAGGCAAATCAGGATGGTTGATCACTCTAATATTTCACTACAATTAGAAATAACTGTTTGGGGGCGCCTGGGTGGCTCAGTCGTTAAGCGTCTGCCTTCGGCCCAGGTCGTGATCCCAGAGTCCTGGGATCGAGCCCCGCATCGGGCTCCTTGCTCGGCAGGAAGCCTGCTCCTCCCGCTACCATTCCCTCTGCTTGTGTTCCCTCTCTCGCTGTGTTTCTCTCTGTCAAATAAATAAAATCTTTAAAAAAAAAAAAAAAAGAAAAAAGAAATAACTGTTTGTATCTAGCCTGGAATTTGTAATTTTTATTTTTAGTTATAAATGTTTTCTGTATGCCCTGGCATTTTCAGATTAATCAAATTATAGGCTTTTTTTGTTTGTTTGTTTAAATAGGCTCCATGCCCAGCATTGAGCCCAATGCGGAGTTTGAACTCTCAACCCTGAGATAAGACCTGATCTGAGATCAAGAGCAGATGCTTAACCCACTGAGCCCCCAAGTACCCCCAAATTAAGGGCTTTAAATTCAAACACTTACCCTACTTTCAATTAATCAGTTTGGCCTCCTCCTGCTATAGACAAGACACAGAGTATGTTTTAAAATGTATTTGCTATTACAATAGCAAATGCTATTTTTATAATATTTTGTTATATGTTAACTATGTATGTAACATTATTTACTATGTATGTTACTATGTTAACTATGTTAACATATGTATGTATGTACATACCATGTATGTAACTATGTATGTACATTATTTACTCTATATTTTAGCTTATATATCAATGTAACCAACATAATTATTTTACAGTATTAAGAATCTAGCAAATAGAATTCTAAACCATGATGCCCAGTTCTAGAGAAGAAAAACACCTCCTTTGTTTTTATTTTGTAATAATTCAAAGAAATCAATGTTTAAGAAGCTGAAATAAATCCAACATTTTGGCACAAATGGTCTATTCCTTGCAATGCTG
>JAQQSY010003800.1:0-12726 GCA_028646535.1 Procyon lotor
TAGATCCATTGTAGTGAACACTAAAACCAAGAAGTATTGCTTTGGCACAGAACTAAGTAATTTGGGGATAAATAAGATAAAATTTTACTTGGTAAGTAATAAACATCACAGGAGTTGGTAAAGACCAAAAACACAGTTAATTTCAAGGAAGGTTTAAGTCAATTAATGAATGACAATTTTAAAACTGAAAATCTGGGGCACCTGGGAGGCTCAGGCATTAAGCATTTGCCTTCGGCTCAGGTCATGATCCCAGGGTCCTGGGATCGAGCCCCACATCAGGCTCCTGCTCAGCAAGAAGCCTGCTTCTCCCTCTCCGAATCCCCCTACTTGTGTTCCCTCTTTCTCTCTTTCTCGCTTTCTCTCTATTAAATAAATAAAAATCTTTTTAAAAAATAAAAATTTTACAGATGCTTATAATGTATCTCTACCCTTTAAAAAATGATACCAGAAAAACTCAGTGCCACACTCTCTGACATAGACTAATGGAGCTACCTTATATAAGATATATAAAAGAGAAAAAATTAATTAATAATTAGCCTGAGACAAACTCATGACTAAGGCAGTTTATCATTGTTGTTTGTCTATATCCCTCATCTCGGGTGACTACAATAGCTGTCAGTGCCTTAGCCTGTCCCAAGCTATAGACATCCCACCTGCACCAGCCAACCCTCTATGTCTTTCTTTTTTCATCAGGCTTCATGTTCTTGAACTATTCCAATGAATAATTCCAAATAAATGTAGCAAATATCCATTCTAATGAAAACATTGCAATACTCCAAAGTGGTTTGAGACCAAAATAACTGTTCTTAGGCTTTCTCAAGAGTATATAGTCTTTCTTAGATGGAGTAATGCTAATGGTCAAAATTTGCAGTTCTGTGGTAAAGTTGGAGTAGCACCTTTAATCTTTGAATGGGTAAAATAGCACATTTTAATATATACCTATGTCCATATTAACAATAAACCCTCATGGTGAACCAAAATGATAAAACTTTAATTCTAACAAAAAAGTTTAACTCTTTTCTTTTACCTTCCCTCTTCATTCTTTAATATTCTTTCACCTCAGTCCCACAGCCAGGGATTTTATGTGGTTTTGTTTGCTTTAACTTACAACTGTATTCATAATAAGCTGGAAAACTTATATTTAAATTAGAATTCAGAATATTAAGAACAAAAGAGGAATAATGGGTATCAGCACCACAAATCATTGTCTTATACGTGCATGACAAAAAAAATCCACTGGAAAAAAAAAATGCCATCTCCATAAACACTGACTCATTACCCTAAAAAAGTACAAACAGTGGTAAGAAAGAAGACTATAAATATGAATCCTTATTTTTGTCCTTCCCCTTCTCTCAAAATAATTTGCATAAAACAAAATAAACAAAAGACAATGAATCAAAACAAAACAGGCTAAAAAGATGAGGCGCTTTCAAACAGTTCTATATTAGAGTACTCAATGAGAGACATTAAAGATTAATAACGAATGTGGACACTGATTCACAGATTTGAGAGTCTGGGCAAAAGAATGGGAGCTATTATAAGAGCATTTTTGCGAAGAATTCAACATTTGGAACAAGACTGGTGGCCAGGTTTGGCGACATGACATTAGTATCATAAAATTGTAGAATACTTGGAAAGCAGTATGTTACGCTGGAGATCACTACATTGGTTTGGCAGACTTTTAATATTTTTGTTAGGAAATATTTCCATCGCAACAGCAAATAGGATATTAAAGAGATCAGATCCAATTTTTAGGATGTTTATGATTAGTATGTTGCATGACATTTCCTGTGACAGGGAACTGTGAACCATGTCTCTGTGTGCAATGTATATACATGGATATGTGAGATAAAGTATATTTGTGCTAGCCAAGTGCCCATCTGTATGCACAGCACCAGCTCTGTAGAACTGTAGAACAGTGTGAGGAAGGACAAAGCCAAAAGCTCATTAAGCCTAATACTGGTGATGATCACATCAATTCCTCATATTTACTCACTAAATTTCTTCCAGAAGGATGGTTGGAAAAGAGAGAGAGAGACAGAGAGAGAATAGAGAGAAAGAAATGGAAGAAGAGGGGAGCAATAAAATACTGAGGATATTATGTAATCAGTATTTTCAGTTCACATTTATACACACATGTATACACATAAAATGAACATCTGGACAGACCCAGAGACTGAGAGAAAATGCCCAAAAGAGACAAGCCCAACAACTGTATAATACATTAATTTTCATATATACATGTCCAAGGTCATGGTAAATTAGGGTGAGAGAGACACACATTTATTTGGAGTCACTACTAAGCATGCTAGCTGACATGTTAAATAGAACAAAAATAACTTCGTAAATCCAGATCTTAACAAGTAAAAGTCCTAATATTATTTAATTGGTTTATTTGGTATTAGTCATTATAAGAGAAACCTTGTATATCACAAAAGTTTATCATAAACTAGATATTTTAAAAGTCTACTTGAGGCCTCTATCTCTATCATACTGGCCTTCCTACTATTAGACATTACCATGTGGGTTTATGCTTAAACACAGGCTTAGTTTCTTAGCACATACACCTTTCCTGTTTGGTAAAGAAATGGAGTCAGAATGCCAAATCTGTGACTCTGAATTCATTTCCATGGCAACAGAAGATGTTGCTTTAAATAGAGTGTAGTGAGGTAATATTATGATGAGACAAAAACAGCATAGCAAGGAAGAAAATTTAACCTGGATACAAATCTTTCAATAAGACACCTAGAATAAAGGGAAAAAAAGATTGAACCAGAAAATTGTTTTTCAGTTTTCATTTTCCTGGAACTATCTTTATTGTACCTTGAGAGAAAAAAAAAAAAATAGTTTAAAATTCCACTAATAAAATAACCAAGAATGGCTCCAGAGAATATAAATGAATAAAACTACTACTATACGAAATGTGAAGAAAATGAAACATCTTTCAGGAAACATAAGTACGCTGAATTTTACATCACAATATATAATTTTATCTTTTTAAAAAATGTACAAGTCATTATATGTAACCATTTGTCACTTTTGAATGTTAAGAAAGGTGTTACTGAACAAAGGCTCCTCTTTCCAGAAAAAAACAGAGATCTAGACAGTATGGTAGGCTACTTGGAAACCTGTAAATCATACATCCTCATAAGGGAGAGAATCCATCAAACCAGTCAAGAAGCTTTGTCTAATTACCTCAAACTTGAACTAAGTATACTAAGTTAATGCACGCATTTTAGATATCTTGAGTTTGGGAAATTATGTTTCAATTAAAAAGGCAAATGAATTTTTCCCTCTTGGGAAGGACATATTTGCTTTGCCTGGTTTACATCAAAGCTTATAGGTATAATTATAAATGTCAGTAAATGTACTCATAGTTCTAGTGCATTTTTACTAGAATTT
Organism: Procyon lotor; assembly: GCA_028646535.1. Taxonomy (NCBI): domain Eukaryota; kingdom Metazoa; phylum Chordata; class Mammalia; order Carnivora; family Procyonidae; genus Procyon; species Procyon lotor. The sequence goes on from JAQQSY010003800.1 coordinate 3,403, forward strand.
TCTCAAACAATTATGTTTATGGAATCTGGCAGATTGGCACATTTCCCTTTCCAACCCTCTTCTACCTCTATTATGTTGAAAAGATCTGAAATATAAAAACCAAGTACTTTAAGCACACAGTTCCATTAAATCAGTGCTTTCACTGTATATAAAACTAGAAAATATTTTTCCCTTCATGCAACTAAATATCTGACATAAGTGCCAGTCCCAGCTTTGGACTAGCATACAGAGGTGTCTTTCCTTCATACTTCTTCAGTTCAGGGACATACCTTGCTGGCCAACCTTCTAAACTACAAAATTTATATCTTAGTCAAAAGTAGCCTCAGATGAAACAGAACCTGATCAATCGGAAAACTGAAATTCCTGTGAGAGGTGAGAGAGAATATGGAAGAAAGATCTGTTTTCTCTATCACTATGTCTCTCTCAATGACTTCTTTTTTGAGGTAAATATTACATACAACGAAATACTCAGATCTCAAGCACGCAATTCAAAAAAAAAATTTTAGGGGCGCCTGAGTGGCTCAGTGGGTTAAAGCCTCTGCATTCAGCTCAGGTCATGATCTCGGGTCCTGGGATCGAGCTCCGCATCGGGCTCTCTGCTCAGCAGGGAGCCTGCTTCCCCTCTCTCTCTGCCTGCCTCTCTGCCTACTTGTGATCTCTCTCTAAGTCAAATAAATAAATAAAATCTTTAAAAAAAAATTTTAATTGTATAGACCATGAACCAACACCCAATCAAAATATAGAAGTTGTACATCAACCCCAGAAATTTCCCAAGGAACCATTCGAGTCAATCCCCATGCCCCTTTGGGAACTATTGCTCTGATTTCTAAAACTGAATATAATTCTTCCCATTAACAAACTCCATGTAAATAAAATCATACAGTTTTTAGTTTTTTGTGTGTCTAGCTTCTTTTGTTCAAAACAATGTCTTTGAGATTCATCCATACAATTTTAGGTAATCGCAGTTTGTTCTACTATCAGTAGACATTCCACATTTGCTTAGTATTCTGCAGTTGTTAGAAAGAAAAAAAAAACCCACAGAGAAGTAAATTAAAGAAAGTGACAGAGAGAGAAAAAAAAGGAAGAAAAGAAAGAAGAGCAGAGACTAACAAACTAATGTTAAAGTGGTAAAGAGTAAGAGAAAGTTTATAAGGAGAATATGGCAGCATTCAGAGAAATAGAGAAGAATCTAAAATAGGAAAGAATTTTAAGGAATTATCAAAGTTGAATATGCTATAAATAGATCAAGGAAGGTAAGAACTGAAAAGTATCCATTATATTTGATAATTCAGCAGGTACTAAAACTGAAATTGTATGAGCAATTTCAATGGTCAGATGAAGGTAAAAGCCAATTGGTGGTCCATGCAGTAATAAATGAGACATGACAAAGTTGAGATAACCTTTTCAATAAGCTAGGATATGAAGAAAACAGAACTGGAATGATTGCTAAATGAAAAACCAGGGTAGAGAGAGATTTCTAATATGAAAGAATGAGTGTGTAGGTGAGAGGTGGGATCCTAAGTTCTAGGATTGATGGAACAAGACCCCAGGAGAGATAGGAGTCTGAGTTGGGAAGAGATAAGGATTGAGAAATGATGTTGACGTTTGTTGATTTTCTGTTCCATTCCAAACACCCAGGTATATAAATATATTCTTATTTAATTATCTCCATTAAACTGGTATTACCCCCAATTTGCACATGAAGACACTTCAGACAATAAGTAATTCACCCATGGTTCCCCCACTAGGAAACTGCAGGGCCATGTTTCAAATTCTGTCCACATATTGCCAAAACACAATGTCTACACTGCACTGCCCCTTTCTCTGAAACAAGTGAAAAGCATCAAGATAGATGCATGTAAATGTGTGACTATACGTAAAAAGGAGCAGTGGTGAATATGGAGGGTGAACCTCTGATTATCACAATTGTCTATGAGAAAATTACTGACAGAGGTTGACATAGTAATGGAATGAGCCCTTTAGGGGATTCCTGAAAGCTGGGACAGCATCTCTAGCTATCTGAGTTCAGACCAGAGGCATGTAGTTCAGAATGCAACTAGGGAAAAGGGGAATTTGTGGTGATCCCAAATCTTTTCATTTCAAGATATTTTCCACTTGTACTAAGAAACTAAGATGGAGGGGCAAAAAGGCAGACTAGCATGTACTAAGAACCTCAAAAGATTGAAAATAAGTTAGCTATTGTAAATAGATAATGTTTGGAGGGAGACTGTTATAGGCAAAGAAGGGTCTAGTCATAATCATGAAATGTTCTTTTAGCAACATCCATTAGGTAAATCAGGGCCTTAGCTAGGTAACTGAAAGAATCTGAAAGAGCCCCAGAGCTTTCAGAATAACCCATGGGGTGCCTGGGTGGCTCAGTGGGTTAAAGCCTCTGCCTTCTGCTTAGGTCATGATATCAGGCTCCTGGGATCAAGTCCCACATCGGGCTCTCTGCTCAGTGGGGAGCCTCCTTCCCCCTCTCTCTCCGCCTGCCTCTCTGCCTACTTGTGATCTTTCTCTCTCTCTGACAAATATATAAACAAGATCTTTAAAAATAAAAAGTAAAAAGAATAAACAGCCCACTGAGAAACAGAGATTAATTTTTGTGAGATACTCCTAGTGGTTCCCCTCTCTTCTACCAGCAGAATCTGGATATAGTCAGGGGAGCTAAGTAATTAATCTATTAGAGTTTGGCCTCCATGCTTATATTGCTAGCCTGGTACAAACTGATGGATACAGACTGGCACACCCTAAATGATGGGAAGCCTACACAGATTAAGAGAATATGAGTTACTGGAAGATTAAATATATATATATACTCAACAATCCCTGTATCTTGGACCTTTGCACATGAATGCAACAAGGGTCAGACTATTTCAAGTCTGAGGGATCTCAGAGTGTACATGGGGAAGAAGAAAGGAATAAGGGGTAAAAGGAGAAGGAGGTGCTGCCAATTCAGAGGAATTAGGAAAGCGAGAATACATACTATAAGAATATGAAAGAACTGAAGTTTACCGGTGTAGTTCAATATCAAAATTCTCAAACTTTTCTAAATGTTTTTGACTTTCTTAATACCTTTTCCTAATCTTCCAGAGTTTCCAGCCCCCCAGGGTCTTCAGATCCCCAATACTGAAAACATACTCCAGTTTTTCCTTGCATGCCCTTTTCCAAAACTACTTAAAACAAAAAATCTAACAGATATGACAGCAGTCAAGAAAAATGAAATAGAAAAAAAGAGTATTCCCCCCAGAGGAGGGAATATAGTCTTAGATGAGAGAATGGAAGAAAGTTATTGAAAGGACTATGAGGAAATGAAACTGAATGTGTTTCTGTATTATACAACAAATATAAGTTGATGAACATGTGCCCCACGGCCTAGGTAAAAAACAAAATAAAGAAGAAACCATTATAGCTATATACAAAGGGGTTATAAGTGATGAGATGCCTACACAATTTAAGAGAATATGAGTTATAGGAAGAAGATTAAATATATATACTCAATCTCTGTATCTTGGACTTTTGTGCATAAATGTAACTCTCCTTTCATCAAATGACAAACTATGGAAAATACTATAACAAGTACACTAGACTCTAGCAAGCTTGGTAATGAAACTGTGGATTCAGGATGTCAGAATAGCTATGGGAAGTCTTGCTTTAAATGGGAAGGCTAATAACCAATTTGGGTTGCATAAATGCTCTATAGGCAGAAAATGCTCTGTAATCACCACCAACTCAGTGCTCATTCATAATGACAATCTGGAAGAAAAGGGCCAGATCCCACATGGATAAATGCAGATGCCAAAACCCAACAAGTAGCAAAGTCTGAGCTATGTTAATCTGAAACTATGTTAATACCTAATACCAACAGGCAAGTGATTGGACTAGAATAGTGACAGCCCTGAGATTTTTATATACAAGGGAATTAAAAGACTCAATCCAGAATCTTGTAGTAGAGTTAATAAGCACATTGTACTTGAGTGATAATGTTTACATGGGTGGCTCTGGGGGCTAATTGGAATTAAGAAGACTTATAGCCTCTTTTTAAACCATTTTTGTTACAACCACAGAAATGGAAAAGTATTAGCAAAATACTATTATCTGGTAAATAAACTGAGCATCAACTTTTAATCATTAACATCCACTTTCCCTACTCAACAAAGATTTCAGGCCTCAAGATCCAAATACTTATGGGCTTCATCTCTTTTCTGAGATAGGATCTGGAGGATGCTTACATAATTGAGTACTAAATGGCCCACTGCATAATATGCTTGAAACTTCCATTAGAGCTACAAACAATATGGGCCAATCTATGCAAATGGCTAATTGTCAAGCCTCCAGGGAAAGAGACTGCCACTTGGAGCCCCATGAGAATGTCTCAGTGACACTATTAGAAAGAACAATTATTTTGTAATCCCCATGTTTACAGCAAATACATTTTTTTCTGTGATGTTGCCTGAAACCTATTAACTGTCAGTGACACCATAGAGTTAATTCATCAGTGGCACTGAATTAAGAAGCATCTGTAGCCAGTGTTTTGCTAACATCTTGTTACTCCACATGACTCCAGCAACAGTAACTGTTAACAGAAACCTGTATAACATGAAATTCAAAGACCCACATAATCAACAGTAGTTTCCAGAGCCCAAGTGAGTTAATGCTCCAGGGCCTAGTATCAAATCACAGATGCTAACCATCCTTGAAGATTGGTGTGGTAGCCAGTACCCAAGAGGACTCCAATAATCCTCACTTCCTGGTATTCACACTGTGTGTAGTCCCCTCCTGCAATGCCAGTGGAATACTAGAGAATGCATTACTGTGTAGGCTGTCACAAAAAATACTAGGTTTTCAGCCTTGGTCTCTGTTGAATCATTCTCTCCGGGGGAAGCCAGCCTCTATGTCATGGAAACATTCAAGCAGTCCTGCAGTCAGGCCTCCATATGAAGGAACTGAGACCTCCCACCAACAAACACCTCAGATTTATATGCCATGTGAGTGAACCACCTAGAAAGCTTGTCCTCTAGCTCCCATCAAGCCTTCAAATGACAGCATCCTGGGCTGGCATCTCAACTACTACCTCATGAGAGACACCTGAACAAGAACTGCCCAGCTAAACGCTCCCAAATTCCTGATCCAAACAGAAAAAAATTGTCAGTGTAGTTTTAAGCCATTTGTTTTATTACTATTACATAGTAATAGTTAACTAATATAAGTGGGTTTTATATTCTCCATCTTAATGATCCTACAAGTCTGAGTTATCCTCTTCTGTGTTTCTTCAGTATATAGTGTTTATATCTATTGTGCTATTTATCATCCTCTACTATAAATGCTTACTTATCTGTTCCTTCTTTATTTTTTTAAAGATTTTATGTTTTTATTTATTCATGAGAGACAGAGACAGAGACAGAGACAGAGACAGAGAGAGAGAGAGAGAGGGGAAGAGGTAGAGGGAGAAGCAGACTCCTCGCTGAGCAGGGAGCCCGATGCGGGGCTCGATCCCAGGACCTGGGATCATGACCTGAGCTGAAGGCAGATGCTTAACCGACTGAGCCACCCAGGCGACCCTCTACCCCTTCTTTAGATTGCAGGGACCTTGAAGTTAGGCCCTGGACTTCCCCAGGGCCAAGCATTTCAGGTGCAAAATAAATGCTTGATGAATGTCTACTGTCCACAATAAGATGACTCTGTTGGATAGAGTATGGAAAAAATAGTGAACGATATATGGTTCCAAATCATCTATTGGATGCCAGGGAAGATATAAATAAACCAGCAAGAAAAGGGTGATGAGTATTAAGGAGAGCATGTTATGATTAGCACTGGGTGTTACATGCAACTAATAAATCATTGAACACTACATCAAAAACTAATGACATGGGGTGCTTGGGCGGCTCAGTGAGTTAAAGCCTCTGCCTTCGGCTCAGGTCAGGATCTCAGGGTCCTGGGATCGAGCCCCCCGGCATCAGGCTTTCTGCTCAGCAGGGAGCCTACTTCCTCCTCTCTTTCTGCCGGCTTCTCTGCCTACTTGTGATCTCTCTGTCAAATAAATAAATAAATAAATATTTTTTAAAAGAAGACTAATGTACTATACAGTGGCTACCTATACATAATAATTAAAAAAAAAGAACAAGTAAAACCAAATACTTCAGGCTGGTCACAGTTTCAGGAGCAATCTCACTATAGCAAAAACCTTTTCAGAGAGCAGTTATAGATGCTAATCCCAAGACAAATTCAATGTGAACTCACTGGCAAAATGCCTACTACTTAAAAATGGGCTCAAACTAAAGTCTAATTGAATGAATACTTAATGAACAAATAAAACGGACTGATACAAAGTCCACCTCAGGTTGCAATATTTGTTGAAGCTTAGCATTATAACACGCAGCCCAATATAAAGAATATTTACATTTCACATGAACTGAATTTATTAAAAACCACAACAATTACTCAGAAGGGCAGCTGCCCACTGTAGCAGCAGGATCATTAAGCATTTGTCTTTTGGACCACTATATCCAAAGCAGGCATAGTGCCTGGCAAAAAGTAGGTGCACAGTAAAGATTTGTGGAATAACTCAAAGAACCTGGGAGTATTTTCAGCTTCCTTCACTAAGCTTCTCCCACAATTGAGATTAAATTATATCCAGGCCACCAGAAAAAACACCAGGCTAATTCCATGCAGTATAGTATCAGCCATAGGTCTGAGGACTATCACTAACACATTTCTGCTCACAGCCTATTTGAATGTCCAATCTAACAACAACCTAATATCATCCTATCATCACATCTTGATTTGAGAATCTAGGACATAAACGATTTACAACAGGCAAAAAGATTTTTATACCTCTCAAAAATGACTGTCTTTCCAAAGGACTACATGAAACCCGCAGGTCCTCTGCATCTGACTCTACTCCTCCAAGGCAGATGAGTCTGACAGTGTAAAGATCTGTGTCACCACAGTACCGTCCCCTTGCATTTATCCCAGAATCAAACACATCCAAAGTAGGATGTCCATGAAAGGAAACATTTTAAATGATAGTTTGGTTTTTTGTTTTTTGGGGTTTTTTTTACTATCTCTGAATCCCCCACTGGGGATACAAACGGATGTAATACCACATAACGGATTCTTGTTTACTTTAACTGGAAGACTGCTAAGAAGCCTTATTCATTTCTCTCTATGGCACCTAGTCTCTCCAGCACTCAAAAAAGTCTGTAGAAATATGAACGTTTTTCTATCATTCAGAGCCGCTGCAATGTTGAGAACCATAAATACCGAACATGCTCCCTTAGTTCCAATATCCATAATAATCCTATTGTGCCAAATTCTCCTTCTATGTAATGCTCTCAAAATTTCCCCTGAGTATTATATAAAATAAGAATCTAGTCGGATATTCTGTTTTAAACATGGGGACTTCTAAGTTTTTTAAGGCTTAAAAGTTAAGCTTGAGGTTAAGTGATTTGTTAAAGGCTACTCAACAAATCAGCAGGTCAGTCCAAATTACCTACCTCTAAATTCTACTTTTATTCCAAGGACAACTCTCTGGGATTTGTTGTATCAGCACTAGAGGAAGTGTATGATGTATACTCACCAGTGAAAGAGTCACTCTTATTCATTCTTATTAAAAGAATGACCACACCCTATCTCACCATCTTCGCCAAAAACAAATCTTTCTTTTTAGCAAAAAAGGCAACAGAACTAGTCTACCTCTACTATAGATCAAATATTACCTTGTTTCATACAAAACTGACAGGAACATGTTACAAGAGAAAAATAAAGCCTTTAACATGAAACCAGATCTAAGTGGACCTGCCTCCTTCCATGCCAAAAGAGTTCCTATATGTGAGTCCATTATACCCATTATGTATGGCCGTTTGGTCCTCTCAGTTGCCTTGATACACAACAAAAGGATTTAATTTGAAATTACTATTAATAAAATCTGGAGCCATATTTTACCTATGAAATTTTATGTTTTCGTGTTTCTCATTTCTGTGAAAGGATTCTCTACTTCACTTGCTCCATACTATTTTTCCCAAAATAATGACTTTCAGCCTGCATTACACTTGGTCCTTGGAAATGAAAAGTTGTTACTAATCTGGATGGGTAACTCTTCCAGATTTAAATGGCAATTTCAAAACTGATTCTCTAACAAAGAACATTATAGAGCCAGTTGGTTACAAAGATCTGGATCATCTGGTAAAAGTTGTGTCCAAAAGAACAGAACAGATTGCAGCTCTGAACATTTTGGACTAAAAAAAAAAAAAAAAAAGATGACCCTGGCCATCCCCGAAATATGAGCTTTCAAATGAACCTATTCAAAAGGAACCAAATCCATGTACTTGATCAAAATAGCAAGCCAAATTTGCAACAATAGGTAAGAAAGCCATAGAATAAGATGAGTAACATATTCATAAGGTGAATAATGATATTTCTTTTTGTTTGTTTTTGTTTTTTTAATTTTATTTATTTTTTTTCAGTGTTACAAGATTTATTGTTTCTAAGCACTTTGATTTCTTGAATTTTCCAAGTCTCACATTCAGTCAACACAGTTGTAAAAATAGAGCATTTATTCAAATATAAATAAATTTTTGTCATCTGGTTATTCCCCAGTAAATGGAAGGAAGATGTACTCTATACACACACCTGAGATATAATTCTTATTGACAGCAAATACAGCAAAATTCTTTCTTGGACAGTTCTGAGGGTTTGGTACAAATTCCAATGGAATGTGAAAATATGTTAATGTTAATATTGCTTACATTTACAATGTGTCACATCAAATTAGCGATAGCTAATGTGTTTGGTTCCCAAAATTTCTCAAGTATACATTTTTATAATGGTATAAAAACATAATGGCAAAACTGAAACGAAAAGACATAGAAAATGTGATGATACCTTGACAAATTATTGTAACCAATCCTTAAAAAGTTATCTAAAGCACCTAGGAATTCAAGAGTTCTGAACTAGAATGACTCAAGTCATTGAGTCTGCATAGAGTGGTCTACCCAAGCTACAGTGAGTTCGTGAAAGTTAAAACTAAGTTTTCCATTGAATCATCTTTTTCAAAAATAAATTTATGTGCAACAACAACAAAATGTTTAGGATAGCTTACATCTAACAAGAAATGGTCCATTTTTGGGGCGCCTGGGTGGCTCAGTCGTTAAGCGTCTGCCTTCGGCCCAGGTCAGATCCCAGGGCCCTGGGATCGAGCCCCGCATCGGGCTCCCTGCTCGGCAGGAAGCCTGCTTCTCCCGCTACCATTCCCTCTGCTTGTGTTCCCTCTCTCGCTGTGTTTCTCTCTGTCAAATAAATAAAATAAAATCTTTAAAAAAAAAA
>JAQQSY010003801.1:0-12725 GCA_028646535.1 Procyon lotor
AGCCAGTCCTGGTCCCATACAGATAGAAAACCCATGTAGAGGAACACTGGGGAAGGGAAGGAAGCATTAAATGTGATAAATACAGAGAGGACGCAAGCGATAAGAGACTCTGAACTAAGGGAAACACACTTAGGATTGCTGAATGGAGGGGCAGTCCTCGGGAAAGGTTGGGTTAATTAATTGGGGGAAGGGACTTCAAGTGGGGCACTTGATGTCATGATTACTGGCTATTAGATTGTACTGATGAATTCACTCAATTCTACCCCTGAAACTCATAGAATAGTCTATGTTGACCAAATGGAATTTCAGTAGACAGGGATAGACAGCAGATAGACAGGGAAATAAATCAGCAAATACCTCCTGTAGTAAATACATGAATCAGCATTGGCCTGCACAAGTTCATCTCAGGAAGCAGAAACATGGGAAGAAAAGATGGGGATGGGCGAATCTAACTTATAATGGCATCATTAGCTCTTTGGGGAAAAAATAAATACATACATACATATACATAGTTATTATTCGCATTGATTGTCCAATGTTCACTGTTTCCTGAAATAGAAGAAATAATACTACTTAGAATTGTAGACATAGATGTGGAATGATGTTAAGGCTATCAATCAGTCACTTTATGGAGCAACTCAGGCATTCACGAGGAACTGCATCTTGACTCAGTCCTTGGAGAAGGTTCCAGGGAACTCACTCATGGATGCTTTTCCAGCTTATTTCACTCCCGTTCAATTTGAGTTCTCATCCGATGGACACTCAGAATACATGCTCTAGTTTCAAATAAAGGAAGTTTTTTGCTTTGTTTTTTAAACATCAAGGGGCTGAAGACTGTTCTTGAGAGGAAAGCATTTCAGGTTTATTCCAGATATACAATAACCAGATGGAAAAGGAAATGGACAATGTGAAAGTTTGGTTGGTAAAGGTGATTCGTGTACAATCCGTCCGACATTGATACTCAGGAAAGCAGCAAATATTTTATGAGATCTAATAAAAAGTTACAAAATACAGACTTGGAAGGTTTTTTTGAATTTCAATATATAGATTTTCATACCTTTCTCTACTGAAATGTGCAATCTAAAAAACAAGAAACACAAAGAAGCAAAAAGAGAAGAATCAAAAATGAAACCCTCAAGCCTCAGACAACAACGGGGCTGGTGAGTCTGTGATGGATGGAATTGGGAGATGTTAGTCAAAGGTAGACCTTTCCTGTTCAGTTCAGGATGAATTCTGGAGATCTAGAGCACAGAGAGATGACTATACTGGAATAATACCTACTCTGTACTTAAAAATAATTGTAAAGCATTCAGATCTGCCCTGTGATCACCGATAAAAGAGGTAAAAATGCAGAAATGATTGGATAATATACATGTGTCAAAGGTTCATGGGATGCACCTGCATCTTCCAGAAGAGTTAGAAGCCAACAACAGAGCGAGGTAGCTGGAGGGACAATTCAAGAGGAATCCTGAGTACAGGACAGGAAGCATGGGGCTCTTCTGAGCAAGAGACTTCTCATGAAAGAAGGATCATACCTTAGGAAGGCAGTCCTGGGCCCACACCTATAGAAAAACTCATGTAGTGGAACACAAAAGAAGGGAAGGAAACATTAAATGAGATAAATACAGAGAGGGAGACAAACCATAGTTGACTTGGAGCTAAAAGAAACACACTTAAGGGTGCTGAGTGGGGGGACGGTCGGCGGTAAAGGATGTGTTAATTCTTTGGGGGTGGTCCTGCAGGGGGGCACCTGCTGTCATGAGAACTGGATGTTAGGTTCACCTGATGAATTCGCACTATTCTACCCCTGAAACTGATAATATGCTCTGCGTGGACCAAATGGAATTTCAATAAGAATAACAAACACTTAAAGAATACAATACGAAAATCAAATACGTTATTGTATTGTTATTCCAACTAACCCATACCATGAAATGAGAAAGTACACTCTCTCAAAATAGGAAACATCCAGGGGCACCTGGGTGGCTCAGTCGTTAGGCGTCTGCCTTCTGCTCAGGTCATGATCCCAGGGTCCTGCTCAGGTCATGATCCCGGGCTCCCTGCTTGGTGAGAAGCCTGCTTCTCCCGCTACCATTCCCTTTTCTTGTGTTCCCTCTCTCGCTGTTTCTCCCTGTCAAATAAATAAAATCTTTAAAAAATAAATTAAAACCAGTAAATCATTGCAACATTAAAAAAAAAAACAATTAAAAATAAGAAAAATAAAAATAAAAAAATTAGGAAGCATCTTCGTACAAAGAAATGCACATTTTTATGAGATTATGCCAAGCCAGTGAACTTTGTGAAGAAAGTTCCTTAATATCTAAGAACTCCCACGGAGGGTTCATGGGCACACATTGCGGAAGACATGAGTCCAAATGACGAGAATTTGGTGAAATCTCATGAAGGTTAAGATTATTTCAGGAATCCTTCATGTTTGATTTTTGTTTTCTGAAATTGACTTCTTCTGGTAATTTCAGTTCCTGTAAACATTTATTCTGAACATGTAATTTTTTCCCATCCCAGTGACTGGTATGGAAATTCAGCATTCGATGGCTCTTTCTACACTGTGGTGCACTTCAAGGGTGGATATTTTATACCAGAAATGTAGAATCAGGACCATTTGGGGGATTTTTTTTTTTTGGTGTGTGTGTGTGTGTGTGTGTGTGTGTGTGTGTGTGTGTGTGTGTTTTGCTTAAAAGAAGAATCTTGATTATACAGTTCCATGCTTCTTTGCAGGCCTCTCTGTCGCTCAGAACCAAACAGAGAAAATAACTTGGAAATATCGGAAAAGAATGGCAAGCTTTATTGTTACACAGGGATTTACTTTGTGATTAAGATTAGAATTGGAGGGGCACCTGGGCGGCTCAGTGGTTTAACGTCTCTGCTTCAGCTCAGGTCATAATCTCAGAATCCTTGGTTCAAGTCCAGCATTGAGCTCTCTGCTCAGCGGGGAGCCTGCTTACCCCCCTCTCTCTCTCACTGCCTCTCTGCCCAATTGTCATCTCTTTCTTTGTCAAATAAAAAAAATAATATATTTAACAAAAAAGAATAGAATTGGAAAGGCCTCATACAGGGCAACTTTCTAGGATGCCATCCATTCTAGGGAGCTTTGGACTATCACTTGGCTATCGCTCAATCAACCTTGCTCTGCTGCCCACTAGGAAATAGATGGATAGATAGATATAGCTGGATAGAGAGCTTAATTAGTTAATTAAGTAGTAAGGAAAATTCAATCCATCAATCAATCCATCAATGAATAATTAAATAGGCGTGCAGACAGACAGATAAATAAGCCAACAAACATTTCATTTAGTAAGTAGGTCACTCAGCACTGGACTGCACAAGTTAAACACCCTGAATTGGAGAGAGCTTTTGTTCTGCACTCAGTCCTGCAGCAGTGGCTCCTGGAGAGGGTTGCAGTCGAGGGGACGACAGGAGGCAGGAGCCGATCCCTAACAGCGAGCCCTCCTGATCCTACACACAAGCTGGGTTAGGGGGAGCTTTCTCAGAGAGGCTCCCACCGAATTGTGTGTCCATTTCCTCAGGCGTGCTTCACACACCCTGCAAATATTTCCTCAGGAAAGAGCTAGGGACGAGATAGGCGGTTCAGTTTCAGGCTTTTTTCTGGCAATTCAGGTAAATGAATTGTTTCCCTGGTCTTCCATCTCTGGAAAGAAAATTTGTGTTTGAAGAGTGTGGTTGCGATCAACATGGACTTTTTGCTCACAAGGAGGAAGATGGACCTTCTGCTGACACAGTCACACACAAGCACACTCAAAACCTCCCTCTCCTGAATCTCATTTCACCGCCCCTTGGGGAAACAAGACTTTGCCAACTGAGAAGAGTCGGCCTCATGGCCCTGTCGATTTCACAGAAGTACACTGGAGATTCCCCTTTGGCTGCCACGAGTTGTGTTTCATGGAAGAATGGGGGTCAGTGTAGGAGAACTGTTTCTGGGCTTTCAGGCCCCAGGATTTTGTTCTCCTTCATGGGGCAAGAAGGAAAACAGGGCTCTCTCCGGGAAACAGGAGGTCAAAACAGAGGCGCTTCCTGGCATAGACCGGTGTGTTGGTGCACAGCCTGGGACTCTAGTGGTTAATGCCCTTGGCCTGCACCTTCAAGGCAGTTCCTGGCTTCAGAGGAAACGTTGAGTGGGAGACAGTCCTCCCCACTGCCACTTCTTGCAGCCCAGGGCCTCAACATTTCCCTAGGCATGCAGAAGTTAGAAACGCTTCTCTCCAGGCAAGTCGAGGTTTGCTGTGTTCCCCAGATTTGTGTCCCCCGACGCCCGACTCTAGCAGTTTCTTTTTGCTCCACACACCCTTTTTGCAAAGGCCAGTCTGCTCAGGGTGACTCGTGGATATTTGCTGGAAAAGAGTGATTCACTCACAGGTTGCTTCTTTGAGAGAATTCGCTAACTCAGCACTGTCCTCAAGCATACACAGGCAGGGCCAAGCCAACTGCTATGAATAGGCAGAGACACCGGCAGCTGTCCAAATTGGTCTGTGCACACTCCAAACTGGACAGAGCCTGAGTTCTGCTCTCAGTCCTGTAGCAGTGGCTCCTGGAGAGGTTTGCAGTCGAGGACAGAGCAGGAGGCAGAAGCCGATCCCCGACAGCATGCCCCCTTGATCCTAGACTCAGGCTGGGTAGGGGGAGCTTTCTCAGAGAGGCTCACCCTGAATCATGTGTCTCTTTCCTCAGGCATCCCTTACACATTGTGCCTATCTTTGCTCAGGAGAGAGCAGGGGTCAAGAAAGGCGGATCCGTTTCAGTGTTGTTTATGTCATACAAGTGCATGCCCCTTTACTGGGACTTCCAGGTATAGGTTTGACAAGACTTCCATTTCTGTGCTGAACACTGCGTTAGCCAAGGGTAGTTGTGTTCAACACAAAGTTTTTACTCACAGGGCAGAAGATGGGCTTTTTGCTGATGCGTTCACACACAAGCACACTCACCCCGCCCTCCTTACTCTCTGAAATGTTCATTCGCCTCTTGGTGAAACAAGACCGGGCGAGGGGCACCTGGGTGGCTCAACTGTTAAGTGTCTGCCTTCGGGTCAGGTCATGATCCCAGGGTCCTGGGATCAAGCCCCACATCGGGTTCCCTGCTCGGGGAGAAGCCTGCTTTTCCCTCTCCCCATTCCTCCCGCTTGTGTTCCTTCTCTCGCTGGGTCTACCTCTGTCAAATAAATAAATAAAAACCTTAAAAAAAAAAAAAGTTGGAAGACTGGGCGACCTGAGAAGAGTCGGCCTCATGGCTCTATGGATCTCGGAGATGTACCCTGGGAATTCCCCTTAGGCTGCCTGGCATTCAGCTTCCTTGATGATGAGGTTTGGTACAGGATAACTATTCCTAGGCATTCAGGCCCCAGGATAATCATTCCGTTTCAAGTCATGCCAGATGGAAAACAAGACTTGCTCCAGGAACCAGGACGTCAGGTCGGAGGCTCATGCTGGCACAAACTGGATTGTCTGTGCATAGCCTGTGACTCTAGTGGACAATGCCCTTTGCCTGCGCCTTCAAGACAGCTCCCTACTGGTCTGCTCTGGGTGACTCAGGAATGTTTGCTGGAAAGTCGTGGTTCACTCATGCGTTGCCTCTTCCGGAGATGTATCTAGCACAGAACTCTCTTCATGCCTTCACAGGCATGGCCAAGCCAACTGCCATGTAGAGGCAGAGAGACGAGCAGCTGCTCAAATTGGTCCTTGCAGATTCTGAACTGGAAGGAACCTGTGTTCTGCTCCCATTCCCGCATCAGTGACTCCTAGATAGTGTTGCAGTCGATGAGTCGACAGGAGGCAGGGCCTGATCATGACATCTTACACTCCTGCTCCCAGTAACAAGCTGTGTGATGGAGAATTTTCTCATAGAAGCTCACCCTGAGTTGTGTGTCACTTTCCTCAGGCATCCCCCACACACCCTGTGAATCTTTTCTCAGGAAATATGGAGGGTCCAGAAAGGTGGTCCTGTTTCAGCCTTGTTTCTGGGAAGTAATGACATGGCTCTTTAATTGGCCTTCCATTTAGTGGATTAACAGGTTATCCCTCTCCATGCATAACACAGTGGAGTAACAGGATATCCCTCTCCATGGATAACACAGTGATAAGGATAGTTGGTCACATTTGACTAAAGCTTATTACTCACAGGAAAGCAGATGGCACTTCGCTTTGGTTTTCCCATACACATACACACTGAAATATTTACCACTCTCCTTGTGAATCAATACTTTGCAGGCTTACAGAACCTGTCCCTGTCACTGCCCTAGATGCCCACTCTCCATTCCCCTTACCTTGCCACGCTTCTAACTTCTTGGAAAAAGATATACTCTGCAGGATGGTTTCCCCAAGGATAGTTTTTAATTAACATTCAGAGCATGGCACTTTCGTACTGCTTGCTGGAGTCAGTGTGACTAGACAGCTGTCTCCTTGAAACACAAGTTCGGGGCCGAGGTGCATTCTGGCATAGACTGGTTTGTTGGTGTGGATATTTTGTTCCTCAGTGTATGAGTGCAATTACCTGAGCCTTTGAGGCGGCTCCTGGCTTCAGGGTTGCATTCCATAGATCTAAAGCACAGAGAAAGGACTATAGCTAATAGTTCCTACATTAAATATAAAAGTTTTTGAGAGTTGAGATATGCAGTGTTTTCATAATAGGACTATAGTAAAAATGTGAAAATGGTTAGAAAATAAAGTATATCAAGATATCCGGTAAAAAAGTAGATGACAATAACAGGATAATGAAGCCGGAGGGAGAATTCAAGATGATGCTTGAATTGCATTACATGAAATGTGGGGATGTACTGAGCAAGACATCCCATAACAGAAGAGTCCTATGGCTGGAAATCGGGCCCCAGTCCCACAAAGATACAAAAACACATCTAGAGGAACACAGGGAAGGGTAGGAAGAATAAAATGAGAGAAACACAGAGACGGGAGCAAATAATGAGAGCCTCTGAAATACAGAGAACAAAATTAGGTTTGCTGGGGGGAGCTGGGGAGAAAAGGTAATTAATGGGAAGATGGTCATGAAAGGGGACACAATATCATGAGCACTGGGTGTGAGTTGGAACTGATGAATTCACTCAATTCTACACATGAAAATCATAATACACTCTATGTTGACCAAATGGCCAGGGAACTTACTCATCTATGCATTGTGAGCATTTTTCACTCTCCTTCAGGTTACGTTCTAATTCTGATGGACACCAAAGAGTATATTCTCGAGGTTCAAATAAAGGAATTTTTTTTTAAGGACAGGTGGCAGATACATGTTCTTGAGAGGAAAACATTAGAGGTTAATTCCAAATATACAATAACCAGATGGAAAATGAAATGGTTAATGTGAAACTTTTGCCGCTAATGGGGATTCTTGTACTGTCCATCCCACATTGATATTCAATGAAGCAGCTAACATTTAATGAGATCTAATAAAAAGTTTTGGAGGGGAGGGCTGAAGGGTTGGGCAAGCCAGGTGGTGGGTATTGAGGAGGGCACATACTGCATGGAGCACTGGCTGGAGTGCATTAATAATTAACCTTGTAACACTGAAAATATAAAATAAATGTATTTGGGAAAAAAAGTTCCAAATCCAAATTTAGAAGGTGTTTTGGAATTTTGATATACGGATTTTTTTTAACCTGCATACTAAAATCTGCAATCTAAACAAACAAACATGCAAACAAACAAACTAAAAAGATGGAAAAAAGCATAGAAGATAAAAGGAAACCTTACAAACTCAAAAGACAATGGGGCTAGCCAGGGCCGTGGACAGATGATATTGGAAGATGTTCGTCAAGGGTTTGCCCATTAAATTCAAGGAGGAATTCTGGGGATCTAGAGCACTGGGTGATGACTATAAGCAAACAATCCCTACTTAAAACAGTTCTTGAGTGTTCAGATCTTCCGTATGTTAACTGATAAAAGAATGGTAAAAAATGTGGGAAAGAATGGACAATATACATTTAGCAAATGATCATGGGATGCACTTTCACCTTACAGAAAAGTTCCAAGCCAACAACAGGGCAAGGAAGCTGGAGGGACAATTCAAGATGACACCTGAGTAGCATGACCTGAGCATGGGGCTCTGCTTGGCAAGAGACTTCTTCTTCTTCTTTTTTTTTTTTTTTATATTTTATTTATTTATTTGACAGAGAGAGAGAGATCACAAGTAGGCAGAGAGGCAGGCAGAAAGAGAGAGGAGGAAGCAGGCTCCCCGCTGAGCAGAGAGCCCGATGCAGTGCTCACTCCCAGAACCCTGAGATCATGACCTGAGCCGAACGCAGAGGCTTTTACCCACTGAGTCACCCAGGTTCCCCTGAGCAAGAGACTTCTTGTGACAGAACGGACATATTCCTCGGAAGCCAGTCCTCATCCTACATGGATAGAAAAACCCATCTAGAGAAACACAGGGGAAGGGAATGAAACACCAAATGAGATAAATACACAAGAGGGAGGCAACCCATACGAGACTCTGAAGTACAGGAAACCCTTAATGTTGCTAGGGGTGTGTGATTCAGCGGCCGGTGGGAGAGAATGGGGTAATTATTTGGTATGATGGACCCAAAGGAGGACACTTGATGTCATGAGCAATGGGTCTGAGGTGCAACTGATGAATTCACTCAATTCTACCCCTGAAACTCATAATACACTCTATACTGACCAAATGGAATTTAAATAAAAATAACAATCAATTAAAGCATATAATACAAAAATCAAATACATTATGGTATTATTCAAATTCTACCATGCCATCAAATGAGGAAGTGCACTATTTCCATACCCTGGTATAGAAGTGACAAGTTTTTATGAGATCTTGCCAAGCCAGTTAATTTCTGAAGAAAGTTTTCCAGTATCAGAGAATTCCCATACTGGGCTCATGTGCGCATAATATGAACGCATGCTCCCAAATTTCGTAAGTCCCATGAAACCACCTAAGGGTTAGGGATCCTTCATGTGTTGATTTTTGTTTCCTGAAATTGCTTTCCGTTCATAATTTCAGCTCCTCTAAGCATCATATACTGTCCATGTAATATTTTCCCATCACATTAACTGGTATGGACATTTAGTTTGGATGGCTCTCTCTACAGTACGGTACATATCACTTGTGGATTTTTTTTTTTAATGATTTTGTTTATTTATTTGACAGAGAGAGAGAGATCATCACAGGTATGCAGAGAGGCAGGCAGACCAGGAGGGGGAGAATAGGCTCCGTGCCCAGCAGAGAGCCCAATGTGGGGCTCAATTCCAGGACACTGAGATCATGACCTGAGCTGAAGGCAGAGGCTTTAAACCCACCGAGCCAGCCAGGTGCCCCAACTTGTGGATTTTTTATACCAGAAATATAGAATCAGGACCACTTGGGGAATGTTTTTTGTTGGTTGGTTGGTTGGTTGGTTTTCCTTAAAGGAAGAATTTTGATTATAAAGGTCCATGCTTATTCAAAGGTCCCCACTGGCTCAGAACCAGAGAGAGTAACTTGGAAATGTGAGAGAAGAATGGTAAGCTTTCTCATTACATACAGATTTACATTCTGATTAAGAAAATAAATGAAGGGGCAACTGTGGGGCTCAGTGGGTTAAAGCCTCTGCCCTCAGCTCAGTTTGTGATCACAGGTTCCTGGGATTGAGGCCCGAAATGGGATCTCTGCTCTGGGGGAGCCTACCTTCCTCTCTCTCTCTACCTGCCTGTCTGCCTACTTCTGATCTCTATCTCTCTGTCAAATAAATAAAATCTTAAAAAAAGAAAAGAAAAGAAAAGAAATGAAAAAGCCAAGTACAGTGCAACTTTCTAGGATGCCTTTCATCTTAGGGAGCTTTGGACAAATACTTGGCTTTGCTCAACCAACCTTGCTTTGCTGCCCACCAGGAAATAGATGGGTAGATAGATATAGATAAATAGATAGATAAATTAATTAATTTATAAGGAAATATTCAAACAATCACTCAATCAATCAATGAACCATTCCATAGCCGTGCAGAAACACAGGGCTATTATTTCCTATAGAAAATACATCACGTAGAATTGAACTACACAAGTTAATCCCAGGAAGCAGAAAGATGTGGAGGAAAGATGGGGAAGAGTCACCCAATAACATTAACAGCGTCACTGGCACATTGGTATAAACAAACAAACAAACAAACAAGCAAGCAAACAAACAAACAAACAATGATTCAGGTTGATTGTCCAAGCACCAGTGTTTCCTAAAATACAAGAAAGAATGCTTCTAAGAGTTGGAGAGATAGGCACGGGTTGATGTTAATGCTATCAATCAGTCACTATAAGGGGCGTTCTCACCATTCAGGATGAACTGCATCATGACTCACTGCGTGGAGAAGGTGCTTAGGAAACTCACTCACGTATGCATTGCCCCAAGTTTTGACTCTCTTTTAGTTTGCATATTCATCAGATAGACATCCAGAGTACTTCCTCCAGTTTCAAATAAAGGGATTTTTTTTGTTTTTGTTTTTTGTTTTTTCTTAAAGCAAAAGGGGCTGAAATATTCTCAAAGGAAACATCACAGGTTAATTCCAGATACACAATAAACAATTGGAAAACGAAATTGTTGATGTGAAACTTTTGCTGCTAAGGGGATTCTTCTACAGACCGTCCCACATTGATACTCAATGAAGCAGCAAATATTTAATAAGATCCAATAAAAAATTTATGAACAATAAATCTTGTAACACTGAAAAAATAAACATATTTTGGGGAAAGAAATTAAAAAAATAAAATAAAAAGTTATGGAAACCTAATTTGGAAAGGTTTTTCAAATTTCAACATATGGGTATTCCTACCTTACTCTACTCAAATGTACATTCTCAAAGGCAACAGAAACAAAGAAGGAAACAAGAGAAGAAAAAAAGGAAACCCTCCAAACTCAGAGGACAATGGGGCTTCCCAGTGGCTGTGGGCAGATAATATTGGAAGATATTTGTTAAAGGTAGAGTTTTCCCATTGCAGTCAAGGACAAATTCTGGAGATCTAGAGCACATGGTGATGACTACAAACTTGCAATACCAGCTGTTTACTTAAAACAGATTTGCGCGTTCAGATCTTCTGTATGTTAACTGATAAAGGATTGGTAAATATGTGGCAATGATTGGACATTATTCGTGTACCAAAGGATCATGGGATGCATTTTCAATTTAAAAAAGCTGACATGTCCACACCAGTGCAAGGAGGGACAATTCAAGGTGACACCTGAGTAGCATGACATGAAGCAAGGGGCTCTTCTGATCAAGAGACTTCTTGTGACAGAAAGGTCATATGCCTGAGAAGCCAGTCCTCATCCCACACAGGTAGAAAAACTCATGTAGGGGAATACAGGGAAAAGGAAGGAAGCATGAAATGAGATAAATCACAGAGGGAGGCAAACGATAGGAGACTGTGAACTAGAGGAAACACCCTTAGTTGGATGCAGTGGGATCAGACCCTGGGGAGGATGGAGTAATTAATTGGGGGGATGGGCCCTAAGGAGGGCCCATGATGTCATGAGTACTGGGTGTCAGGTGCAACTGATGAATACACTGAATTCTAGCCCTGAAACTCATAATACACTCTATGTTCACCAAATGGATTGTAAATTAAAATAACAATCAATTAAAGGACACAACACAAAAATCAAATCCATGATTGTATTGTTATTCTAATTATACCATGCCATGAAATGAGCTAGTAAATGCTTTCAAAATAGGAAACACGCTGGTAAAAAGAAATGCAACATTTTTATGAGATCTTGCCAATCCAGTGAACTTTATGAAGAAAGTTCCCCAATATCCCAGAATTCCAGACGGGGCTCCTGTGCTCATGGTATGAATGCCATGCTACCAAAGGTTGTGAGTCAGGGGAAATCCCTTGAGGGTTTGGGACACGTCCTGTTTTGGTTTTTGTTTCTGAAATTGGTTTCCTCTGATAATTTCAGCTCACCTATAAATTGCGAACTGTCCTGGTAATGTTTTCCCATCCAATTGCATGGTATGGAAATTCAGCATTGGATGGCTCTCTCTACGCTATGGTGCACTTTAGTTGTGGATTTTTTTTTTTTTTAGTTGTGGATTTTTTATTCCAGAAATGTAGAGTCAGGACAATTTAGGGGATGTTTATTTGTTTGTTTGTTTGTTTTGCTTAAAAGAAGAATCTTGATCTTAAAATGCCATGCCTCTTCACAGCCTTCTCCCCTCACTCAGAACCAAATAGAGAAAGTGACTTGGAAAAGTAGGAGAAGAATGGCAAGCTTTCTTGTTACATAGAGATTAACTTTCTGATTAAGAATAGAATTGAAAAGGCCCAGTCCAGGGCAACATTCTAGGATGTGGGGTTTACATTCTTTCTCAGTTAGGAGGTCCGCATTCCTATTGGCTAACTCAAACTAACTCAAGGATTGGCTTGGCGGTATTCTAACATTCTGTGGTTTTTCTCAGGAGCCAGTCATGTGGGTGTTATGCACAAGATAGGGGATGTAGCACAAAATAGAGTTGGCCTTGCACTGTTCTTTCAAGTTCCAAGGATCACCCTTCACAAACGTTTTACGACTTTTGTTTGTATTCAGATTTCTTTCCAAGCCATTTTTAACAACCATCTGATTTAAAACAAGATTACCTTTCTATCTTTAACAAAATGCATTTGCATTTCTATCTTTTACCTATCTGCTACTATTTTACATACAGAGTTGTTTCCCTAATTTCCAGTCTTAGTTACAGTTAGAATTTCTTTTTTCACTCTTTG
>JAQQSY010003802.1:0-12725 GCA_028646535.1 Procyon lotor
GCAGGTACAAAGCTTTCTCCACCTGTGCCTCCCACCTCATTGTTGTCACCGTCCATTACGGTTGTGCCTCCTTCATCTACTTAAGGCTCAAGTCAATCTCCTCCTCAAGCCAAGATGCTCTCATATCTGTCTCCTACACCATCCTCACTCCACTGTTCAACCCGCTGATTTACAGCCTCAGAAATAAAGAATTCAGGTCAGCTCTTCGTAGATCTGTGGGAAGGACCATTTCCCTGCCACAAAGTTAATCAAGATCCTGCTCTTTCCAAGCAATAAATTGCACGATATATGAGGAAAAATCCCCAGAGCAGAAGTGATAAAGTAAGAGAGCAGTTTTCAAGAACAGAGATCATTTCCTTCATTTCTGTACGTAAATGCAAAAAAAACATATCTTGCTGTAATCACGTCCATTATTGCTTGTTGAGGTTTTTTCAGTTAAGGGAAAACCAATGGATGGCTATTGCAGGAAACCTTGTATGTGTTCAGAATTCTAGGCTGTGGCAAGTACTATTCTTCAGTCTCAGCCAGATGGGAAACCAACCCTGAAAAATACTTCACAGCCCTGACTTTCTTGTTTTAGGGACCCAGGAATCTCCTGTCTCCATCTTTCTCCCTTTCTCGAGGTTTCCTGAGTCTCAGTCTTTCAATATCAGCAGACCACAATGCTTCCATGACTTAACATTTATACATGAGTGTGACGATGTCTGGTGCTTAAGATATATCCAAGTAAAGTTCAAGCAAGAAAACTGGACGAGAAGTTATCCATTTATGTGTTTCTAATGTATTATGGGAGTTGACTTTTTTCTAATTTTCTATGCACTGACACAAATCTAAATTTGGTTAGCATCCCTCGAAGATACTCGGAGAAGCCTGGGTTAAAGAGAACACCTAAAACCTCACAACATGACCAAGAAAGGCTGGCTAAGCTTAATCCTTTTCATTAACTATTCAGCAAATAGAAATTCTTGTGTAAAGAGCAAACAGTTTCGGTTCTCTGTGCACTGCTGAAGTCTCATGTGCATTTGAGACCAGAATTTGTGTTAGACATTTTCTTTTTCTCTCCTTCCTGCAAGAGTGAGAAAAACAGGGGGCCCGCTCCGTGTGGAGAGCTGCCTCGTGGCTGCACGCTCCCTTTCCAGACCCACTGGTCAATAAAGGTCTTCTGACTGAATCACTTTATTTCCACATTTCTCCCTTGTCTTCCACCAGATGCTCACCAATGACATATCCCTGTCCAGGCTTGAAGTAGGAGGGAGGGGACACACATCTCATTTGCACCCCTGTTGGTTGTGGGAGGCTGAGTCTGTCTGCAAAGGCTGCCACTTCTTCCATTCCTTTGAAGCTTGAGACTTGCCCAGAGAGGAGCCTGAAGAGCACAGAGACTAAAGCAACATTAGTTTCTTTGGTCGTCAAATTCTCCTTTCCTTGGGCCTGTTGGTCATCTTAGGCCCCCAGCCTATCAAGTGTTTTGTGAAAAGGAAATAAACTGATTACCCCCATGTGAGTCCATTTCAAGTGCTAATTCTTCAAACCTGCAGTACACGCTTCTCTTTCAAAATTGTTGCTTGGCGTGCACTTTGGGAAGCCTGGGAAGGACACAGTAGGATCCATATTTTATAGGGGAGACGCCAACTGTCTGAGAATTAAGACGTCTAGCCCACTAGGGAGTAGAATTGATACTGAGCCCACATCATCTGCTTCCTTTATTAAGGTCCCTGCAGTGCTCTCACATGACCTCTGGTGAAGACACGATCTTTTTAATTGGTAGAGGGTAGAATGCGTAGGTATTCATCGCCAGCAGCAGGAGACTATGACGGGTGACGTCTGTGGAAAAGATCAACTCCTACGGGTGACATGAACGGCCTTTCCCTCAGAGTGTGTCACTAACTCCCATCCTACTGTGATAGGTACTGTGCAGTGGAGGCCTAAGCAAATATCCCCCTTTTCCTCTGGTCTTGTTCATGACTTGTTTACACCGCTGCTTGGAGTCAGATATCAGAACACTGGTAGTATGTAGGGTCACTGGGTGTTAAATGGTCAAGTGTGTTAGATGACTCTTGTGACACTTCATCCTTACTCTTTTTTTTTTTTTTAATGTGACTAAAGAATTCATGTAACCTTGGGCTTGATCTCTTGGGTTATAACTGAACATCTTCTCTTTCCTCTTTCATATACACACGTGCACACACACACACACACACACACACACACTCCTGGTTAATTATACCTCCACTCTGTGGTCTTATGTATCTTCCAGGAGAGAGGTAAGACCTTCAGATCTGGGGTTGGCTTCAGTGAGAAAGGAAAGTCTTTTAGACCTTCAGACTAGGGTATTACTTCAGTTGAGTTTACAGGCAAAACTTCAGCCAATAACAATAAATTCATGTTTGTTTGTTTGCTTATTTGTTTCCATTTAGTATTGTGGTCCGTGTATACATCATGGGAAAGGCTAAACCAAGGCAGAATTAGGTATCAGGAAATGTCTGTGACCTTGGCCGTAACACAACGTAATATCACTACAAGTGGCCTTGTGCATTGAGACTGATTTTCCAGGACACCCTCTAACAATGAGCAGGCCAACCACTATTCAAGAAAATGTAATTTTAGGCATA
This sequence comes from Procyon lotor, assembly GCA_028646535.1. Taxonomy (NCBI): domain Eukaryota; kingdom Metazoa; phylum Chordata; class Mammalia; order Carnivora; family Procyonidae; genus Procyon; species Procyon lotor. The sequence continues at coordinate 2,613 of JAQQSY010003802.1, forward strand.
TCCACCTAAGATATCTACAGATTAGAGGAGAGTGAATTACGGCTAGCCAGCAGTTAAACCCACCCCCAACAGGGGCACTCACGCTGAGGAGGGGGAGTCAGTTTGAGCCCAGGCAGCGTGGACCCTCCCACTTCACAGGGTTCTGTTCCAAAGAAGTCAATGGAAGATTATTTTAAAATGAAATTTTTGTTTTCCTATTCATTAATTTATAACAATATTCACATTCACAAGGATTGAGAGTTGATCAGATTGACTGGGTATTTACACTCAGAGAAAAAATTCAGCACATCATTTTTTCCTAAACTCCTGATGCTTTTCTCATCTCCCTTGATGATTTTAATGAGAGTTTCACATTTTACTTTAGGAAGTTCTACTTTATCTTGAACTTTCCTTTATGGAAAACCTTTTGGAACCTGATTTTACTTTTTGCTTTGGCTTTTCCCCTCCTATGTCTCAGTCAAGAAAGCTGCTCATTTCCCCCGATGAATCTTTACGAGCAAGGTGGAAAGAACTTGTGTCGAGTGTAATGCAGTCCTCTTTCCCAGGGGATGTGATAACACATCCACAGAGCAGATGTTGCGTCTGTGTTTGGCAAGAGACCAAGAGACGTCCCTGGCAGCAGTCACCAGAGCAATGACTCGGAGTCAATGTGTAGGAGATGTGAGCTCCATAGAGAGGACGCCGGGGAGCAGAGAGATGTGCTGGCTGTCCTGTCTACATCCACAGGGCTCTGAAAGGTTAAGAGCAAATCCTTAAACAGCCTGCAGATGAGGATCTCAGGAGGAAAGGGGCAGGTCTGGGATATAGGCTTCCCTTCTGAAGCTCGACACAGCTGTTGAGAAGGTCTATGGGACGTGTTTGCAAATATGGGAAATTTCAATTATTTACCTCACAAAACATCTAGAAATATATTTAACAATTTCTAGTCAAGACCTATCAAAATAAAAATTTCGCTTTATTAAAATATAAAGAAAACCTTTTTCTGAGGGACGAGAATAAAACCTGAGTAAATATAGAGACACACTTTGTACAAGGAACAGCTGTCCCAATCCTGTAGAGTTACCGATTAGTCCTATTTCATCTTTAACTTCAAATCAATTCCAAACAAATATCTATTTTTCTATAGTGTGATAAATGTCCTTGCATTTCTAAGGGAAGACTAATTGCAGATGAATACAGAAGGATATTCTGAAAAGCAGTGGTAAGAGTTGTTCTACCAAAAAGTAAAATGCTCAGTGAAAGACAATAATTAAATTAGTTTGATATTAAAGAAAATTAGACCCATGGATCGAAGCACAGAATGGAAAATCCCAAAGTAATATTATTATGCAGCAAAATAATTAAAGAAGGGTTATTTTAAAAGAAGTACACATCATTTAATATTAAAAGGATGCCAGTTAGATTTTGCCTCACTATTTATTCCAAAAATTTGTCAACTATTACAATATTTTTAAATATAGTAAATTTAAAAGACAATTTAAGTAAATACGTTTGATCTTAAGGAGCTCTCTAAAACATGAAAACAGAAGTATTAAACAAAAGAAATGATTTTAGTGTATAAATGATTTCTACAACATCAAGTAGCTATTAATTAAAATAAAGGACAAAATGAGCAAAAATATTTAAACACATAAAAATAATTGCTTCTTTATAGAAACATTAATATAGAAAAAATTAAGACTATAAAAATAAAGCCAAACAATTTAAAAAAATTATAAATATGAGTGAACAAGAAGTTCAAAAAAAGAAACTATAGCTACTATATAACGAAATTTTAGAAAAACGTTCAGTTTTGTAAGCAACTGGGTTAACACCTAGAAATGATCATGAGGGCTACATAAGACAGCACGTGCAAAGTTGTCAGTCATTTCCTGACCCGTATCAGGTCCACAAATGATGGCTAGTATTATTCAGAAGTGACCAGGGATTCTTGGAGCAGGAACGGAAGTAGCCAATGCCAAAAGGACTTCAGGAAAGTGTCAGCAGTCCACCCCCACAGCAATCCGCGAGAACCGAGTCTCAGCATCCTTGCCCAAAATGAAAGCATCACCTGTTTCACTTTTGCTGGTAAAATGGACAAAATATTTTACTTTAGTTAATATTTCTTTAAAGATTTTATTTATTTATTGGACAGAGAGGAGAGAGCACAGGTAGGCAGAGAGGCAAGAAGGGGGTGGGGGGGAAGCAGGCTCCCCGCTGAGCAGAGAGCCCAATGCGGGGCTCGATCCCAGGACCCTGAGATCATGACCTGAGCGAAGGCAGAGGCTTTAACCCACTGAGCCCCCCAGGCGCCCTTACTTTAATTAATATTTTTATCCTTACTTATCTCTTGCTCTTTTGCCTTTTTTTACCTATAGATTGACTGTTCCTGTATTTTTTTTCCACAATTTTTCACTATTTCACTAGTTCATGCTCTTTTTTTCCTTTGTTTTTAACTCATGGGAAGGGGACACAGGGTATGAATTCTGTGGCCTTCCTGTCTGGGTCTCTCTCCCCCACCCAGCAGCTGCGCGACCTGCGGCAAGTTACTTAACCTCTCCATCCATCACTTCCCTCCCGTGTTAAATTGTGATATGGTATTATTTATATGATAAATTGATGTGAGGATTATGTTGAATTAATAAAGGTAAGGCTATAACAGTGCCTAAAAAACAGTGAATTCTGTATAAATGCTGTTGGAATTACTCTCTCTGTATTAACTATTTGTCATAAGCAACATAGCACGAACCCAATTCTTGCCCAAGATGTGAAATACAGCTTGGATCAGGTGCTGTGTCCTCACATGCATGGGTCTGCTGTGTCTCCCTTAACATAGCCCTTCTCTAACCCCTCGTCATAAGATTTTGTAATTTTCCCTGGAGAAGTCTGGCATATAACTTTTTGGATTTATTTTTATCTTGAAGATTTATAAATGGTGTCTTCCCCCCCCCCCCCTCAAATTCCTTCTTGGAATGTTTGGAAATGCAATGGATTTGTAAAACAATTTTTTTAATCTAATAAAATTGCTAAATATTCTGACTAATTCAAATAAATTCTTTTTAAGTTCTTTTGGACTCCTACACACATAATAACATCATTTGCAAGTAATGGCAGTTTGATTCTTCTTTCCCAATCTTTATTCATTTTATTTCTCTTTATCCTTTTATTATAGTCTCTGGAGCACCATGTGAAATATTGAACAGAAGTGATATTAATGGACTGTTGGTATTCATCTCAAGGGGAAATTTTCTGACATTTTACCATTAGATTTGATACCTGCTCTGGCTTCTTTGTATATGAACCAGATTAAGAGAGCTTTCCATTTCTAGTTTGATACAAGTTCTTGTTATGAATGTTTAGCTTATCATACTTCTTTAATCCATTTAGGTGTGAAATTATATGACAATTTTTCTAATGTAAAAAATTTCCTTGTATTTTGGGGGTTAGACTCAATGTAGGTCCTCTTAAAACAGTGCTAATAGTCACTATATGTTAACATGCATGTGTGTGCATGGGTGTGTTAGTCCATAATTTGTGAATCATTGAAACTATGGAGGTCATTTGGACCTGGCTACTTCTTTACTGAATGGTTTATCAATGATTCAATTGTTTAATGTTTAAATAAATGCTCATATCTTCCAGAATGGATCATGTTAAGGTTTATTTTACTGAGACTTTATTGATTTTCATCTAACTTTCATTAACAGAGATATAACATTCTCTTCCCAGTATGTTCTTATTAACATGTTATTCTCTGCAGCATCTGTGGTCATAGCCCCTTTATCATTTCTAACAACATGTATTGAATAGCTCCGTCTCTGATGAGTCTTACTGGAGATTTATGGTATCAGTTTTTTTCAGAGGAACAATTTCTGACTTTACTAATCATCTATATTTATTTTTTTGGCATCATATAGGCTATCCTATAGTAACAAACATTTCTAAATTCTAAATGGTTTACAACTTCAAAGGCTTATTTCTTGAGCAAGTTGTGTTTGGGTATCAGTGACTACAACTTGCATTAAGCTCTGCTTCCTCTTTTCTGGGATCCAGGCCGAAGAATAAAACCTTATCTGTCTCCCACTGTTCTCGTTGTAGCAGGGAAAGGGGCAGGTAGATCCATACCATAGTTTTTAAAGCTTCTGCTAAAACGTGGCCCACACCAATGTTTACATTTCCTAGCTAAAGCAAATCTCATGGTCAAGTTTGATGTCAATGAGATAGGTAAACATATGTTCCCCACAGGGAAGCATGGCAAATCAAATGGCTATGCACAGAAGTATACAATACTATTACATGAAAAACAAAATCTATGGTCAAGATAATGGCCTGATATTTTCTTTTATTATACTAGCCTTGCCAAGAACAAGAAATGATATCATGCTGATGTTCAAAATATACAAATTCACTACAGATCACTCACCGTGCCTTCAGAAGGCTGACCTGTATGAATTATAGTAATTGAATATAATTACTAAGGATATAAAAACTAGGATACTGCTAACTCCAGGTAACTGCATAGTCTATGCAACTCTCTTATGCCTTGAATTTCCTCAATTTTAATGGGATATTTATTTTCCATTGAGACCTTGGCTAATACATTGATTTGGAACAGAAATGACCTAAGGGGAAAAAAAAACATGGGTGTCCTAGAACTGGGTTACTTGTCTATTTAAGAGTATTCAGACAACCTCCTTACTAGCATGGAAAGGGATGAGTTCATCCTGACATCTGACACCCTTAGCACTTACTCAGGTAAGTACCAGTGTGGCATAGTTTGAATTATGGAGGGAGGCCATGGCATTGGGCAATTATATGCTTTCAGTTAGATGGCAAGGTAATGACAGTGACTATAAAGAATTTTTAAGTTTCTGTCATTTTTACAATTGTAGAGAGTGAATACAAGTGAAAACAAAGTTATAGGTAATGAATAGACAATTTAAAAAATGTGTGGAACATTAGAATGCCCTCTTAACAGAGGTGAAGGAGTCCAAATTATCTGGAGTCTAAGGACAGCTCATCACTAAGGGTGAAGTCCATAGTCTGAAGGTATATTTAGCTTTTAAAGATCCACCTAACCTGAGCTCTTATGCTAAATGGGACATGAGGCATGAGACACAGGATAGATACATTTCAGCTGATCTAAGTGAAGCTGAGATCTTGATCCTCTAATTCCCCTTGAACCACCCTTGTCTGTTGAGGAAGATACCACCCCCACCCCCACACATACACATCTAAGGGAATCAACCGTCCTCCAAGTAGAAGATTCTGTGGTTGCACCTGGGCTAGTTGCCCCATTACTTCACTTTGTTTCTAGGCCTAAAACAGCAACCAGATCACAGTGCAATCTGGAAAGAGATGTGCAAGGCCTGCTCTGGGGTAGCTTGAACACAAAAAGCAAAAACAAATACCTACAAGTTCTGCCAATTTGTGTCATTGGGAGTCAGGAGGCCATGTTCCTATGCGAGAGAGAATTATGAAGATCCTAGACCAGAGAAGAAGAAACGTCAATTTCAATCCTGTTTAATTCATTGGTATAGGTACATTCAATAAGGATTCAGAATTTAATTTGTTGACTCATGCATCCAGAAATGGCACCGATCCTCTCCTAGAATAACTGACCGAGGTCTGAACTAAATATTGACAAATGTCTAACAAATCGGATATGCCACAGTTTTTGTAATACATCATAAAGGAATCCAAAAGCTCTGGGAAATGAATGTGTTGGAATAGAAAAACTATAGAAAACCTCCTCATCCAACCATTAATCATTATCACCCAGGGAACCTGGTTGTGTTTATAAAATTCAGTGTGATAGCAATATAAACATCTTTAAAGAGTTTTTTGATAATTGTTATTATAGATTAGAGTTGATGGTGGAAATACTACACAACAAATGAGTTCACTGATGTCAAAGAGAGTAATGGTAATCTGGAGAATGGAACCCCAGGGGCCACACAGAACTGTCAGAGATAAGATGTGGACAATAAACAACAGAAATTGAAGTTTAAGATGATGCTAATGTTATGACCTTGCAAAGCTCTGTGGAAATAGCTGACCAAGGGATTTCTAGCAATAAAATAGATGAGCAGCCAATCAATAAGCCGCTTTATCATAGTCTATGTCTGATGGATGGGTGGCTGTGTAAGTTACAGTGTGGTAATTCATGGCCATTTACCTAAATTTCAGTACTACACCAATTCCCAAACCTGAGCCTCCTTGATTGTGAAAGAATATGGGTAATTTTCATGAAAGATTCTGCAACATGGCCACAACTGTATCCCTACAATCTTGACCCAGTATTTCCCAGAGGGACCTCCATCCACCATTTACCAAAGTTCTGTGCACTGGATAAAGGAAAATGTCTTGTGGGGAATTCTTAGATATTGTCTGTATACTTATCCTCATCCCAAGAGACCCAGAATGCCACATGATCTACTGGTCTTAATAGGGCCAATGGAGGTCAGATATTAGATGAAGTCTTATTTTACGTCTGCCAGGATTTTTTTTTTTTAAGATTTTATTTATTTATTTGACAGAGAGAATGAGATCACAATCAGACAGAGAGGCAGGCAGAGGGAGAGGAGGAGCAGGCTCCCCACTGAGCAGAGCCCAATGTGGGGCTCGATGTGGGGCTCGATCCCAGGACCCTGAGATCATGATCTGAGCTGAAGGCAGAGGCTTAAACCACTGAGCCATCCAGGCTCCCCTAGGTCTGCCAAGATTTGGCTATTTGAAACTAGGCCCAGGCTCTGAGAAGGCTGGTTGGTCATTTCTTTCTTTCTTTTTTTTTTTTTAAAGATTTTATTTATTTATTTATTTGAGAGAGAGAGAGAGAGAGCAGGAGAGGGGAGAAAGTCAGAGGGAGAAGCAGACTTCTCATGGAGCTGGGAGCCCGATGTGGGACTCGATCCCGGGATTCTGGGATCATGACCTGAGCTGAAGGCTGTCGCTTAATCAACTGAGCCACCCAGGCGCCCAGGTTGGTCATTTCTTGTTTGCTTCATTCCTACTGTGTTCCCTTTGTGGATCTCAATCCAAAAGCTTGGGGAATTCTTAGCTTGCCACTCCCTGATGGTCCATGAACTGTATTTTTGTCCTTAGATTCCATGGGTCTCAACCTCTTGACTTTTCAGTATTTTCTTCCAGAATTGTATAGTCTTTGTAGATTGACTTTTTTCACTTAGCAATATGTATTTAAGGTTCTTCGATGTCTTTTTTAAGGCAGGATAGTTTCTTTTTCTATTTGTCTATTCTTCACCAATACCATATCATCTTGTTTACTGTAACTTTATAGTAAGTCTTGAAGTCAGGGAGTATCAGTCTTCCAATGTTATTCCTCTCTTTTAATGCATTTTAAAATGTAGATTTTATTTTTATCAGGTAGATCAACAGATCAGGAAATAATTTTCTTTGCAAAGATAGTTTATTACACACAGTTCCTGTGGGGAGGGGGGCACACCATGTTACTCAGGACCATACCAAGAAACACTGACTTGAGGCAGAGGCAGAGAGAGTTAGGGAAACTGAGAAAGATCCCCTCCTTTTGTTCTTGTTTGTTTATTGGTTTGTTTTCATGAGAAGGAACAGGGCGAGTCAGGGTAAGCAGGTTTAGGACTGGACAGTTTAATAATTCCAGTGAGCTCCTGGGTGTAGATCCAGGAGACCCAACCCTAGTTTCTGGTGCTTGGCCCTGGGATAAGCAGCATAGGGAAATCACGTAAAGAGCAGGAAAAAGCAGATATTTGGGTAGTATGGGCCCTAGATTATTTGCACATGAAAGGCATGCTCTAAGGAAAGCCATTTGTTGTCTCCAGGAATTGGAATCCTTTAACCCCAGGGGGCAATCCTTCCCTGGTCTAGGTCCCAAATGCTAAAACAACAGATACAGGGATGCCTGGGTGGCTCAGTGGGTTACAGCCTCTGCCTTTGGCTCAGGTCATGATCCTAGGTTCATGGGATTGAGTCCTGCATCAGGCTTCTTGCTCAGCAGGGAGCCTGCTTCTGCCTCTGCCTGCTGTTCTCTCTGCTTGTGCAAGCTCTCATGCTCTCTCTCTCAAATAAATAAAATTAAAAAAAAAAAAAACAGATACAGAAATCAGAAAATGTGGTTAACATACAATGTTGTTTTGACTATTCTGGGTTTTTAATGTGGTTAACATACAATATTGTGTTGACTATTCTGGGTTTTTATCCTTCCCATATAAACTTGATGGCCAGTTTCTTGATATACAAAAATAACTTGTGGTTTTGATTGAGAATACCATGAATTTATAGATTAAGATGGGAAGAACTAACATCTCGACAATATTGGGTCTTCCTATCCATGAACATGGAATATTTTTCTATTTATTGAAATCTCCTATTTCTTTCATCAGTATTTTATAATTTTACAAAATTGACTTTTGTATATTAACTCTATATGCTGTGATCTTGTTTTAATCACCTATTAGTTCCAGGAGTTTTTGGATCTATTCTTTGGGATTTTCTCTTTTTTTCTCTCTCTTTTTTTTTTATTGTGTTATGTTAGTCACCATAAAATACATCATTAGCTTTTTTTTTAAAGATTATTTTTTTATTAATTTGACACAGAGAGATCACAAGTAGGCAGAGAGGCAGGCAGAGAGAAGGGGGGAAGCAGGTTCCCCGCCGAGCAGAGAGCCCAATGCCGGGCTCGATCCCAGGACCCTGAGATCATGACCCGAGTAGAGGGCAGAGGACCTTTTTTATTACAATTATTTAAAAGTGTGGAGATTTATTTATGATGATCAGTTGTGAGGCCCTTGGGACAAGGACATCAGAACTGTCCTATCCTGGGTTCTACGTTTTCCTTATCCTGGGTCCTATTTTGGAGGTTTCCTCTGTACATGTATTCACCTACCAGCGGCCGAGGACACAGACCAGTTTGCCCCTCTCACCTGTCCTTGTCCACCTTCACTGTGTCCCCAAAGCCTTCCTCCTGCTAAAGTACACATCTAAAGTACACATTTATTTGACAGAGAGGAGAGAGCACAGGTAGGCAGAGAGGCAAGAAGAGAGAGGGGGGGAAGCAGGCTCCCCGCTGAGCAGAGAGCCCGATGCAGGGCTCGATCCCAGGACCCTGAGACCATGACCTGAGCGAAGGCAGAGGCTTTAACCCACTGAGCCACCCAGGCACCCCCATCATTAGCTTTTGATGCAGTGTTCCAAGATTCATTGTTTATGTACAACACCTAGTGCTCCATGTAATATGTGCGCTCCTTAGGATCTTCTATGTAGACAATCATGCCATCTGTGAAGAGATGTTTTTATTTTTATCATTTCAATTTTGTTCTTCTCTAGAAGCTAAGCAGAGTTTCCTTTCTCCAGAGGTAATCCATTTGTGTATGGTAGATGTTTAGAAGTACTACCAGTTTAGATCCTCTATAAATTTACCAGTTTAGATCCACTACAAATTAAATTCAGAGCTCAAGGTTTCCTAGGCCAAGCTGAGATACAAATCTGAGCTGTAAAATAGAATGAAGGCTGACTGTTTGCCACCTCTCTTGAATGGGTGCATTTTCCCCACCCTGACCCAATGTTGTTGGTCAGCCTGGAGGTAATTTTCCCACTAGTATTCCTAACAGGGAGATAAGGAGTGAGTTTAGTTCTGCTTCATGCTTATGTTAAGGCGTCATCCTTCAGTTACAACTTAAAGTAGAAGATCCACTTTTTGACCTTCATTTGGTGAGTGCTGGACTTTAATTTCTGTCAGGGTCATCCTGCGATTCCCTCAAATCAAAAACTTGGATTTGTCATTCCTTCCAGATAAGTAAATGTCCTCAGTGTGGAAGGAACTTCTCACATTCCACTCAACCCTCTAGATTCTTGCTTTTTTTTTTTTTTTTTTCAGATTTTGACCTGAAAATTCCTAGATTAGGAATCTTTTCTCAGCTTACTATTAATGAAATATTTAAAAATATTTCCCCAGTAATTTCTTTTGTTTTCAGAAGGATGATTTGCTGACATATCCAGATTGGGGTGCTCAGTCTTCCTCCTCACTCCTTCCCTCTTGAATGTCCTAGCACAAAACATATAGCAGTTTCCACCCAAGTTTCTTATTCCTAATGTTTTTGTTCATAAAGTCATGGAATGACTCTCAGCTCTGGTTGTGTT
>JAQQSY010003803.1:0-12724 GCA_028646535.1 Procyon lotor
GATTGTTTTGATCATTCTACGTAGATTTTTTTTTTTTTAAGATTTTATTTATTTATTTGACAGAGAGAGTGAGAGAGCACAAGCAGGGGAAGCAGCAGGGGGAGAGGGAGAAGCAGGCTCCCCGCTGAGCAGGGCATCGGATTCAGGGCTCGATCCCAGAACCCTGGGATCATGACCTGAGGTAAAGGCAAACATTTAACCGTCAGAGCCACCCAGGTTCTTTATATACCATTAGATCAGCTAAGTAGTTGAAAAGTCAACAGGTATTTGTAACATATATAATATTTGTAAATAAACATTTACATATCATGGGAAGCTGTGTCTATTCCCCCCTTTAGTCTTTGATACAATTTTTCCTCTCATGACATGATACAGAATAATGTGACCAAGTGGCATGGCTCAGCTGTGCTCTCTCCAGGACACTGTGGAGTCCACTGTGTCATCTTAATGCCTCAAGTTCAAGTGCAGCTAAGATTCCAGTGCCAGTTTTGGAGAGTGCCTGCAGAGATGCAAAACATCCATGTTGGAGATCCTGATTCATTAACCTTTTGGCATGATTTAGAAAAACAGAGAGATCCTGTAATACCCAAACCAAATTAAGTAGTATTTATATCATAAGAAACAACTAAAATTTGTGAACCATTCTCGACAACTGCATAGCCATGTAATGTGTTTGAAGGTTCTGCTCAGTCTATTCGGCCTTCAGATCCAATGTTTTGGCTCCCACTGAAGTTAATTTTCATTAGAAGGATGTGTTCTTATTAACTGAGTATTTTCTTTAAAAGACAATATGCATAAATGCAAGGGAAAAAAACTCCAAATGGTTTTTCTATTTGCCTTTTATAGTTTTTTTTTTTTGGAAACATGTTGAGTGTGACTATATAATAAATATGTCTAAACACACTCTAAGTTTTTTCCCCCTTCCAGTGAGATTATACATTTACTGTAATAATGGTGCTGTTGTTCAAATATGTTCAGAAGAGCCTTTAGGGCCTCTAGCATTTTCTTTGGAATGTCCTCAGTTGTGGAAAATCATATCTTTTGAAGATGGATGTGAGTTCCAAAAACAAAACAAAACAGAAAACCCAAACCACCAGTGGTCATTTAATGGAGCCAGGTCTGGGCAACGAAGCTGGATGATTCCACTTGAAGTTAAAAGAAAACGAAAAGCGATAAATATGATAAAATCTCGTAAAAGATCATGATAAACGTGGCACATAAATGGAGTTTAAAAGCAATTCAAAAGAGTTCTAAAATAACTTCAGGCAATGCCAACATTATTGGAAATACATTGCCTTCCAAGGTGACTGCTTTAAAAATCTGACTTTTGATTCTTTTGTGAAAATTTAGCCTTGTAACTTGCTGGCGAGACTTCATGCCAGTGCGGACTCAATGAAATTCCAAGAACCCAGGGACTGTGCTTTCAACGATTAAGGTATATTTTTACTGAAGTGCTTAGTATGATGCCAAGCACTTTGTGGCAAGTGAATCAATAGTAGAAGATGACGGTGACTGGCTTTGATACCAATGGAGTTGATAACATAAGAAGACTTGGCAAGACATTAGTGACCATGTGTTGGCTGCTTCAGGAGGCCTGGCATTGCCTTAGAATAGAACGGGCAAAATTGCTATTTATTGGCAGTTTTTTGCTCTTTTTATACATCCGCTTATAAAATATGTGCCTTATGTTTACTTCTAACCCAGCTTGTTGTGTTAGTGTGTTGTATAGCGAAGCCACTGGATACTGACAGGCAACCACCAATGATGGAGACATTTGGCACAGAGCAACATTGGAGTGGCTCATTTGGAGGAAGGAAAGTCAGGAGAGGGCTTGTTAATCAGTGACTGAATCCAGAGGAGGACTCATAGATCGTTGTCCTACAAAGTACAAGCCACTGACAGTTTTCCATTGTCACTTATACCTTGGGAAACATTTGTATTTTTATTCCAAGGTGTACTAATGGATTTCTACCAGCAAAAAGTATAGCGTATGCCCTAAATATACAAGAAAAGAATTCTCTGTAGATTTTTTCCTAAGGGAGTTGACATGGTAGCTGAGGAAATCAGGTTAGGCAGAAATAATAAAAAGAAAATGCATAGTAGAAAGTGATGATAATTATTTGAGAAGTACAGGTAAAGTGAAATAAGTGGTTGGAAGGAGAGTGGAGAAAAGTTCTGTGGAAGAAGAAAGATTTGATCTGAGATTTGAGAGTGGCATCAGAAAACATAGCACATTAAATATGTAGAAGCAAAAATCTATGAGATGGTAAGGAATGAGTGAGTTGTTGAGCAGGTGAAAGGTGGGAGAGTGAAGAAGTAGGGGCTGGAAGTAGGTAGAAGTAGATGAGCTTTAGGTTGTAGGGAGTGGAGAGGGGTAAACAGATGAGTACTACCATTTGAACTTTGCTTCCTTAAAAACAATCTGACGGTAATGTTGTGGGGAGAGATCACTTTTACCTAATGTTCAATGATTAGCTAATACCGGAACACTAGCTTGAGATGTTGTCATTCATATTAGATGTGAACCAAACATGAATTGTAAATAAATGCATCTTTAATTCTGTGGTTGTAATATTCCTGATTAGCTTACTAAATTAAACTTTTCACACAGAAATGGCATCGGTGTAAATGTATTAGCTTTATACCGTCCACTAGCTGGACGTAAAAAAAATTTAACCTTTGAGCTTGTTGAAGTGCATTCAAAAATGCAGGTTCAGGCATGAATTGCCTATTTTTTTTCTATAAAATGATGAATCTGGAAAAATCCTTATGGCAGAGGTAGTACTCTATTCATTTATCTGTTTACAACCTTTTAAGTAAGAGGAGGAATGATTTGTTCAGATTTTCTTAAACCTCTGTCTGCATCAGAATGCAAGTTGGTGCAAGCTTCTTTTTAGTTCCCCAGGCTACAATAAACCCAACATCTGCTCTCTTCTTATTGGTGGCTATAAAGCCAATGTATATGGCATTGGAATGCAGGTCCGGATAGCAGAGAGCTTGACTGTGTTATCTTCCATGATGCTGCTTATTCTATTTTCAGACAAAACCCAAACCAGTCCCTACACCTAGAACTTGTCACCTGTGCTCAGTTAACACCAAACCAGGAGTCAGTGAAGCAGTCAGCAAAAGTAGGAGCATGGGCATCACTACAATGCTGAGTCACTCTCAGAGGTCCATGCTTTCACTGAATTAAAGTTGCAGTGTTTTAAGAGTAGCTTTTAACAATACAGAGCTCTCATAACCAAGTGTGGGAGTAATAATAGACAAGCAAATTATAGGGAATTGGAGAAGGGATTCCACTACTGAGGAAGCAAACCAAGGGAATAGCTTTTACATGACATGTGAATTTGGTTCCCCACACATTCCAGTGTCCCTTCCAAATACAGATTTTTTTTTTTCATGTGGAGCCAATAACTGAAAATGTGGGCTGCACACACAATAAAATCAGTGCATGAAGAACTCTGTATTTTAGGGTATAACTTAGAATGTTTTTTTGATGCTTTTCCTCAGAGCACTGAAATCAAGTATAATTTTAGCTCAGTGTTGTTATCAATGTCGAAGAACAGTGGAAGTTGTAGATAAGATGTATCAATGGATGCTCAATTTTACTTTTTTCACTGAAAGATACCTACTTTGTGCCAGACTCTGTTAGACTCTGCAGGTGTACAAAGTTGAAGAAAGCACATTCTTTATCTCAGGGGGAGATAAAGGGGAACATGAGATAGGGGAACATGAGATAAATGTACAATTAACTAAATTATAAGGGAGAAGATGTTAAATGCCATAGTGAGCTTGCAATCAATATGCCACAGTAGCTTGGAACAGAACATCCAGGAAAAGTTAAATGGAGGCAATAGGTGTGAATCTCCAAGAATCTGGGTGTCTAGGAAGATGGTGGCCCCATTCACGGAAATGTGGAAGTGAGGAGGAAAAGTAGGTTTGCCTGTGAATATGATGAGTTTGAGAAAGCAGTGAAACATGGATATCCCAGAGGTAGTTGGAAGCCTGCCTGGAGAGAATCTGAGGATCGGGATGTGTATGGACATGCAGGTATAAGAGTAGAAGTTGTGGAGGAGATAAGATCACCAAGAAAAGCCATAGGGAGGAAAGAGCACTGGAAAGTTTTAGGGAAAACCCATTTTTAAAGGACAGGAGAAAGAAAGGGGGAGTGGCACTGACACTGAAGGAATGAAGGAATGGTCTGAGCAGTGGGAGACCTCCATTCAACAGAATGGAGTTTGTTGAAATTTACGAGTGGGTTTCAGGAAACAATGGCGCAACAGTCAGGATTGCTGAGGGCTCTAGGAGGAGGCAGACCCAAGTAGTGTTTAGTGATTACAAGGTGATGGATACCTTTTAAGAGAAAGGTTTCAGCAGAATGGCCAGGACAGAAGCCAGATTAATTATTAAAAGTATGCAGAAGTATACAAAACAAATTATACAAGGATCACGCATTTTCCTGTTGGGACAACTACTCTGCCCTTAATGTCAGGGAAATAATGCAATAGCTAGAGGAAATTATTTTACAATAGATTAAGCATTCCAAAAACCACATTTGGTGAGGTTATCTGAGTCTTTCTCATGCGTGTTAATGTAAACCCTTTGTTGAGATAATTGAGTGGCTTGTCTTCCACGTTATTCACACTTGCTAATACCATGAATGAAAATTACATATAGATATCTATGTACTGAAGAGGCAGACGTCTGGATAAGTGATGGAAAATAGCAGAAAAAATGTCACTTCAAAAAGCTTGGCATGTGACGCTACTTTAGTCATTGATTTTTCTCTGTCTTGGAGTCATGATTTCTCCTCCTGATTTCTGTGCTTCTCTTTGGATCCCAGGCTTTTTTCTTTAATGGTATCTTAAGTGGTTGCAGACTAAGCAATGAGACTATGGTTACAAAATTATACTGCAAACATCTCTTTTGCCTTCTTCAGTAGGATTAAACAGCTGGTGATTATGGAAACAACAATAAGATTGCAACAACAGTATCTTTTATTTCTTTACTGCCTTTCACTTCTCAAGCCCTATTTGCATATGGCTCCCATTTGACCTCAAACCAGTTTTATGGGGATGAACATAGCTCTTTGGGATGGGAGTGAAAGGGTAGGGGGAATATATGGTTTCTTTATTGACTTTTTCCAGCGCTACTGTAAACTCCATCTCCTTTTTTTTAAAATGTTATTTTTCTTCTCCAGTTAAATCGAAGGTATGTAGATAGCCAATATTTCTATATTATTATTTTTAACAAGCTTATGTGCTCATAAAGACTGGATAATTAGATGTAGTCCCTGACATCTGTGAGAGTAAAACACCCCATGTTAATACTCTATGTAACAGAATAAACAATGGAAACATTGAAATAGAATTAGGTAATTATTTTTATTTTTTAAAAGATTTTATTTGAGAGAGAGAGAGCACAAGCAGGGCAGAAGGAGAGAGACAGCTCTCAGAGGGCTGTTGAGTGGGGAGCCTGTCTCAGGGCTTGATTGTCCAGGACCCTGGGATCATGACTTGAGTGGAAGGCAGATGCTCAACCAACTGAGCTACTCAGATGCCCGGGTAATTATTTTAATTTTTTTGAAATTCATACTGAAAGTAGAATGACCCCACAGTGTAAAGGAAGAGAATGAGGCAATTTGACTTTACCTCATTTCTGAAGAGCTTTTCCTCCTTTCAGTTGGATAATCCTTCTGTAAAAGACATTATGGTTTTTTTAAAATTTTAATTTATTTAGTTTAATTAGTTAATTTATTTATTAAAAATTTTTATTAACGTATAATGTATTATTTGCCCCAGGGAGCATATCTGTGAATCGTCAGGCTTACACATTTCACAGCACTTAACAGCACATACCCTCCCCAAAGTCCACAACCCACCCACCCTATCCCTACCCCCCTTCCTCCCAGCCACCCTTAGTTCGTTTCGTGAGTCTAGGAGTCTCTTAAGGTTTAAGACATTATGGTTAATGGATAATAGTTAAAGGTATTTAGAGTTAAATAAGAACTATAGGAGGGTTGGAGATGAGGGCATAAAGTTACAGAGGAAAAAAATCATTCATTCATGAATTCTTTCATTCATTTAACATTTACTGATCTTATTATGTGCCATGTGTTAGGTGAGGTCTGGGGTATAGAGTTGCTTTGGTGAAGGACAGATATTATTATTTTTTTTAAAGATTTATTTATTTATTTTGAGAGAGAGAGAAAGAGGGAGAGAGAGAGAGAGACAGAGGAAGAAGGGGCAGAGAAGGAGAGAGAATCAATCCCAAGCGGACTCCCTCCCTATGGGGCTCAGTCTCATGACCTTGAGATCATGACCTTGAGATCATGACCTGAGCTGAAACCAAGAGTCTGACGCTTAACTGACTGAGTCACCCAGGTGCCCCAGGACAGAATATTCTTTTGAGAGGACACCCTGCCAAAAGAGTGGAGAAGGAAAGGGAACAGTGAAATTGCTGGATGGTATGAGGAGTGGGCTGCTACTGTCAACTTCTCCTTCCATCAGGAATCTTGCTAAGCCTCAGGAAGAAAAGCTGGTTGCAGATGGAGGATTGGAGAACCCTCAGGTAGAGCATTGAGTCTAAACATTCCTGGACTTCAGTAAATGGTTGGGGAACTATGCTGGGTTATTCTGCACCAATAAGACTTTACGATAGCTTCGGAGAGATGAAAGTTAAGAGTAGCTCCTAATTTGAAACCTTCAGAAAATTTAAGAAGGGATCAAAGTATCTTTTCTATCATATATTTTCAAAAAAATTGAAATATCCAAGACTGGAGAGTCATGTTGCAGCTAGTGTTTTTTTTTTTTAAAGATTTTATTTATTTGACAGAGAGAAACACAGTGAGAGAGGGAACACAAGCAGAGGGAATGGTGGAGGGAGAAGCAGGCTTCCTGCTGAGCAAGGAGCCCGATGCGGGGCTCGATCCCAGGACCATGGGATCATGACCTGAGCCGAAGGCAGACGCTTAATGACTGAGCCACCCAGGCGCCCCAACAGCTAGTGTTTTGATTTAATTCTTACTCGAGAAAAAATTGCCACTTGGATCATCAACCCCAGTTTTTGTGGAATCAGAGTTTTTTCCCCCCTCTCTGAAAGCTCTTATATAAGAATTGTCCAGAGTTAAACGAGAGTGACAAGTTCATAGCCCAGAAGGAACATAGTTCTCTGGGCTATCAAAACATTGATCATCCATTGATCATCCAATCCAGCCATTTAGCAGGGATTCCTTGGAAAATTTCTGGTTTCTAAAGAAGTGTAAAATATGTGAATGGAAAGTCTGGATTCGGAAAGCTGTCTGTCTGAGAAGAAAATACACCAATGACAGAACGCAATGTGTATTCTGTGAGTTTGGCAGAAAAGTGGTTATGTTGACTGTGTTGACAGTTGACAGAGTATAGGACAGAATGTCTTTGAGCTATTGCTCTGAAGTTGGGTAATTTTTTTTACTGGTAGAGGGAGAGGTATTGGTGGTATTTTTTTACTGGTAGAGGGAGAGGTATAGGTAGCAAGGGCCTATTCTATACCTGATTGACGTAGGCCCAATAAAGTTCACCACGTTGGCTGGTTTCATTCATGGCTGATAAAGCAAACTAGAATGGCAAGTTCTATTGGTGGTTGTCTGAGCCAGTCTGCACAGGTCTCTGATTGCTGTGAATCAGCTTGTGTGAGGTTCCCTGGACAGGAACCAGAAATACTGGTTTTTATCCACCATGAGACTCAGAAGGACTAGTGTGACTAACTGACTGTAAAAGCAACTTCAAATCCCTTCTTGGAGGAGGCAGGGTTCACAGATAAATAGAAAATAAATACAACTGACTCAAACTGAAATCTGTGGCTTTGGTTTGTTGTGGTGGATGGATTTAACCTAGTCGAAGGGGGTAAGCTAGAGTCTCTACACGTATGCAATCACTGTTCAACATCGTCTAAAAGAATCACAAATGGTGTTGAAACTTGTAATCATGTGATTAAGAGAATGATGATTATAGTGTTCTGCAAATGAGAATGTGAAATGACAGTAGAGAAGAGTATTCAGCATTTTAATAAAACAATATAACACGCTAATAGTTACTGCAGTATTAAGTACTCATTGTATATGCTTCCAAAGTGTTTTCAATTGTAAACAATCTAGCATATATTATAAAGTTATTCCTCAGGGCACCTGGGTGGCTCAGTGGGTTAAAGCCTCTGCCTTCTGCTCGGGTCATTATCTCGGGGTCCTGGGACCAAGCCCCGCATCAGGCTCTCTGCTCAGTGGGAAGCCCTCTTCCTCCTCTCTCTGCCTGCCTCTCTGCCTCCTTGCGATCTCTTTCTCTGTGTCAAATAAATAAAATCTTTAAAAAAAATAAAAAAATAAAAAGTATTATAAAGTTATTCCTTCATTTTCCCCCCTCTGCTCAAAACTAAAAATTCACTTAAGCCTATTCACAATTCATCTCCCTTACTTTAAAAAAGAATAGAAGCACAACAGCTGAGTAACGTGATTTTTTACATTTCAAGCAATCCTCATTTAAAAGATATATACAGAGGCTCACATATTTGTCTTTCACCCCCTTTTAGAATTATAAACAGATTGGTTGCTCTGGGGCCTGGAGTTGGTGCTATTTATTGGCCAGGCTGATACAGCAGACTTTGTGGTTCCATGCATGGTACGCTGATTCCCGGGATTAGGAATACAAAAGCTGATCTGTGGGGAGAAGGAGAGTTTTCTGGAGGCACGTGCAGCTGCTGCGGGCGCATGCCAGCCCATTAGCCAATCTGACAGCAGCCCTGACGTTACTCTTAGCTTTTCACTTCAGGGCAAAGAGAAGCAGATGATGCCAAAGGGCCTTCCTGTTCTTCACTGCACACAGAGAAGGGGAAAGCCAGAGAGTCTGCTGATTGTTTCCCTCCCGGCCTCCTTTTTTCTGGGCCATTAGTTGCCAGGATCTTGGGGAGTGATACATTTACCCCTGTAAGGCACGTGGATCCTACTTTATTTTAAATGTAAGTGAGCTTATCTTAAAGATCACTGCTCCCTGCCCCCCGCTACCTTTTTATGATGTAGGAAGTTGAAGATTTAAGTGGGTGATATTTCTGTGTACTGAATTCCATTTCTAGAATAGATTCCATATAAATAAGAATTAAATGTTGTTTTGCTATTCCCAATACATTTCGTACTGTCTATTAATTGCTCTAGTCATTTCAGAATTTAAAACTGACTGTTCAATTAAGCTTGTCTAAGGGTTGTTTTACTCTTGGGAAACTAGAAAAAAGAGAAAATTTAAGTCCATTTAGATTCATTCATACCACCGGCATACATAAAAGACAATACGCATGCCATAATCCTTACACTTGGCTTCTCTGATGTTTCATGAAGCTGTCAGCTAATCTGCATATTATCCAGATGTTTTGCTTTCACCAAATTTCAGGCTTGGACTGTGAATATTCACAAATTAAAAAAAAAAAGATTTTATTTATTTATTTGAGAGAGAAAGAGACAGAAAGAGCACAAGGAGGGAGAGGGACAGAGAGAGAGGGACAAGCAGACACCCTGCTGAGTGGGGAGCCTATTTTGGGGCTTGATCCCAGGACCCTGAGATCATGACCTGAGCTGTAGGTGGACTTTTAACCTACTGAGCCACCTAGGTGCCCCACAAATATAAATATATATATATATATATATATATATATATATATATATATATATATATATATATATATATATATATATTGAAATTTGCATACATTACTGATTGTCTCAAAGTATTTCAGTAATAATGCAACAGTCCTTAATTATAAGTAGAAAGCTGGAATAATCCAGCTATGGAAGCCAATGATGGGAAGCAACTCAACCAAGCTTCTTTCTCTGTTTTGCCAGCATCAGTCCAGAGGAACATAGACAGATTATGAATCTCCTCTGGGTAGTGTCACAGAAAAATGGAAAATTTGCAAGCTGGGCCGGGAGGTGTTATTAAGTGGAGATAATAAACACGGTCCCTGATTAAGTAATGATGATAAAAACATGCTTTTAGGGAACAATTAAATCTTTATAGACTCCAGTAGGACATTTAATATGTTTTTCAACTTGTGCATTCCCCATTTGAAGAGGGCTGGATCTCTAGCTGGGAGAGCCTCCTCCCCGAATTTCAGAAGTGCTAAAACAACAAGCAGTGTCTGGCTGGGTGATTTTCCACATTCGCCCTGTTTAAAGGAAGAAGCTTGTTCTACTGTAAACAGTTATGGAAATTGTTTGCTTTGGATGGGCTTGGTCCACACGGGCTGAGGAAGGCCTTCTTGGTCTGGTTTCTTGCCAAGGTGGAAATTTAATGCCAAAGGCTTCCTAGTAATGTAGAGGCATCCTCTGATTTGAATAAATTTGGTCTGAAGAAAGTGTGTCGGGGAGTCCAGAGATGGTAACAGCAAGCTTGAAAAAATGGTCACTTGAAATAATAGCTTCTGCTAACCTAGCATAGAGCAGAATTCATTGTCATATCTTGGACTGGATATTTCTTGAAACTGTTTTTGCCCCACCAATGGTTAGGAAAGGCTTTACCCTGAGACTATAAAGTACATCTGTTCAAACCTCTGGGATTCTTACAGTCCCTTATATCTTTTAAACCTAGGGGATAAGCATTCTGGGTGACTTAGTCCCATCAGGAGCATATACACAGCCCATGGGCTGGTCCAGGTAAGTAGGCAAAGGTAAGCTGGGTGTAGCTGCTATGGACATTGGGAAGGGTATGTGCTGTGGTAAATACTGTGAAATGTGTAAGCCTGATGATTCACAGACACGTACGCTGGGGCAAATAATACATTATATGTTAACAAAAAGCTGAAAAAAAAATAAAATGAAGAAAAAAAAAAGAAGAAGCCAGTTTTACATTCTAGTCATTCCATTACTTGCTGTACTCAGAGTGGACAATCCTAAGAGTTGTGATTCTAAACCCAAAGTCTAGAGATAAGCTGCCTTGAGTTCCTGCCCTGATGCTACCAATCGTTTGGCATGTAACCTTGGACAAATTGTCTAAGTTCGCTGGGCCTCTTTCTTCACTTCTGTAAAAGGAGGATCATCATAGGGTCTCAATAAGTTAATATATGTGGAGCACTTAAGATAAAAGCCCACATCAAAGTAAGTGCTCAGTAAATGTTAGCTACTTTTATTTTCTCCTTCTCTTGACATTATAGGTGATGCCAACTGACGACTGACTCATTGTCTAGCTTGATGGTTCTGGTTGGAGAGGGAATTATAGGAGAGTGGATATGCCATCTGGTCTACCTTAACATCTGTATGTACACATATCTGTGCACAAAAGCAAAATGGGGCCTGCTGAATGCTCACACATGGATCAAGACTTGTCTCATAAGTCACCTTTCTGGCTTTTACGTTATTAGGTAGATCGGTTCTGTTTTTAATTTTGTTCTGTCCCTTTGATAGTTGAATTCAAGACATGCTTTGTTGCAGCTTAACCTTACCCAGAAGTCACTGTGCGCCAGCCTTATAAGACTACTGAGGACCTACGGGGACAGTCCGTTTCACATACAAACAGTGGTTGACCAAATCTATATATTCTCTCAGGTGTGGGTGGAACCTCTAAAATACCACATGGCAAGTGGGAAGTGGGCATTTACAAGTAGCAGATCATTGTATAACCATTTCCTGTGCCCTGGCCTGCTCTGACTTCAGCTGCTTTTTAAAGCCACTGATCCACAGCTTTTGTTATGAACCATAACCCCGGCACTTCCCTTGCGCAGCTCCACTGGCCACTCCCCGTCTTGGATCCTGGCAGCCTCTGTCACAGTGGCGCAGACACGTTATCTGAATCCGGTATTCCCTTGTTGTCCCCTCTGTCAAGGACACTGCAGTCCCTGGTGTTTGTGTGTTTACTATGCCAGGCACAGATTCATTTGCTCGTTCATTTACTCAGCCATCTATCAGGCATTTGTTAAGGCCTCCCGTGTACTACAGGCACTGCAGTAGGCCCTGGGGATACAAAGGCTCCTGAAGCTCCGGTGGCAGGGAACACATCCTAGACTCTAGAGGGGAATAGACACACAGACAGATCGTGACAAAGGTAGCAAAACGGGAGGTGGCGTAAATGGTTAGAAACATTGACTTGGAACCTGAGTGATTGGGTTCCAATTCTTGCTCTGCCATTTCCTATCTGCGTGAACTTGGACAAGTTTCCTACTATTTCTATGCCTAGCTTCCATATTTGTAAGACAGGGAACATCACTGGACCCACCTCATAGGATTGTGGTGGGAGTTAATATTTATGAAAAATGTAGGAGAATGCCTGAAATATATAGTAAGTGCCATGTAAGTGTTTGTTAAATAAATAAGCGCAATGATAGTAATATACACAGGATATTATAGGAGCAACTAGTCCCATTAGCAGGATTAAAATTTTATTTCCACTCAGCTATGTCCCAGGTTTTGAGGACCTCTTCCTACTCATGAGAACAGAGAAAAGAAAACAAGCCAGGCATGCCTGGGTGGCTCAGTGGTTAAGTGTCTGCCTTTGGCTCAGCTCATGTTTCCAGGGTCCTGGGATTAAGCCCCATGGCGAGCCCCACATGGAGCTCACATTGGGCTCTCTCTCTTCCTCTGTCCTCCCCCCCAATGCTGCTCACTCCTCTCTCTCTCATACTCTTTGTGTCTCTCTCAAAGAAATAAAATCAGAAAGAAGAAAGAAAAAAAGAAAGGAAGGAAGGAAGGAAGGAAGGAAGGAAGGAAGGAAGG
>JAQQSY010003804.1:0-12724 GCA_028646535.1 Procyon lotor
AATCCCAACACCTCCCATGTTTTTTTCTCAAAAAGCTTTTAATTAATATAAAATTCTAGCCATAAGAAATAAAGTCCTTCTTGGAGGAACAAATATTTTTTCCCTGTACCTTTTTTTTTTTTTAAAGATTTTATTTATTTGACAGAGAGAAACACAGCGAGAGAGGGAACACAAGCAGAGGGAATGGAAGTGGGAGAAGCAGGCTTCCTGCGGAGCAGAGAGCCCGATGTGGGGCTTGATCCCAGGATGCTGGGATCATGACCTGGGCTGAAGGCATACGCTTAACAACTGAGCCACCCAGGTGCCCCTGCCTGTACCTTTTTGACATAAATGTTCTACCTGATCTTTCTTTATGTCAAAAGCACATGATATCAAAAGCACATGATACAGTCAATCTGAATAGTAAAAATAGCCCAAAGGTAGTTTACCAGCAAAATGAGTTTATTTGGGAATAGTAGAGGAATTGTAATTTGGGATATATCAACTAGGGTGAAATAGGAGAGTCTGGAAGACTCTAGCAAGTTCTCTAGCAAAAGAGCACGTTCTTTTCTGCAAGAAAGAGGGAAGTTGGGAAAGGCTGTCACTGAGACCATGAGGTATTAAACTGTAAATCGTTTTCATTAGTGTAACAAAAAAGGAAATGTCTAATAATGAAGAAATATTAGAATGTATCAAATATTTCAAGATACAAAAAAATGAACTCTGATAGCAGTGTATTCCAAAGTATGTCATATGTGAGTTTTTGAAAAACACAGGTTAAAATATTTAGAAAGTTTTCTTGACCAGACTTTTTAAAGCTGCAAGATTAATAATATATGCTGTGAATTTAAATGAGGGTATGTAATTGTGTCTGAGATTTAGTTACTACTGTTACTATCTCATCGATGCTGGCAGAAAACATGAGACTCCTGGGTAAGAGAGAAGAGACTTTATTTATTATTTATTGTCATTTATTACTCATTTATTGTGTCATGCAAACAGCATGAATATAAGATGTATATTGATTCCCCAAGTACACACATTCCACAGGCATGATGTGGAGAGGCACAGATGGTTACTGCCCATGCAGTAGACTTGTGTCACAGATGAGAAGCAATAAGCTTAGGCAATCCATTTCTTTCATAGGAAACAGGAAGTAAGCCTACTGTTTGTCCCAATGGATATTACCTCATCCTTCAAGCCTCCAGGTTGCTTGTAACAAACAAAGTCTTGCAAATGTCTCAAGTAAAGAGTTACCATGGCTTGCATTCTTGACACACCCAGCAAAAACATGCAGGGATGCTCTGGAACCATGGCAGGGTTGCCTCTTGCAATAATTCACTCTTGGTTCTACATGTTCTTGGATGAACTTAATTTTCACATAAATGTGCTTCTCCACTGTCCACTCTGATTAATCTAGATGACAGAGGCTATGATCAAATCCATTCAATTTGTTTCATACTGTCTTTAATTATCTCATACTGCCTGTAACCATCAATAGAGCTCCAAGCAGAGTAATGAGATCAACATAGTAGTGACCTCAACCACTCTTTCTAGGTTGCCAGAATAGGCAATTATGAACATGTCTCAAGGCGAACCAATTGGTCTTACTTGTGACAGACAAGATGCAGTCTAAGACCGTCCTTTATCCATTATTATACACACAGGAGAGATAAGGTTGACTGATTTTTGGTGTCATTCCAGGGGGCAATAGATGGGCCAAAACCAATTCCCATCCTCAGTGGAGGGCATTATGATGCTCACTTCCTTCCACATACAAACATTTAACCTGAAAGTCACAATACTTACCAGCTAGCAATTTACTGTTAAACTTGACTTGGACCACCATTACATTGGTTAATATAGGTGGTGTTATTAAGTATCTACTGACTCAGTCACCATAGGTAGCATAATTCAAGGCCACTTGGGTATCAACAAAAGCATATGATTTTGTAAAAGTTAGAATGAAAAAAAACGTTGTGCTGGCTGGAGTGGAGGCGGAGGTGGACTGCATGTTCAGACTGCATGTTCAGGAGCTGCCACATGTTAAGAATATCTGAATAGTTCTGTACCAGCCATACCCCTATTATTTTTTCTTTATAGTACAAGAATGACAAACTACATAAAAGTTCAGATTGTCAACTGCAGCTTCTGTTTTACTTGAGGAGACCATGATTGTTTCTCTAGGCTGTGGTGCTACATCTAGGAGACAAAGATATATTAATTGTACCCCATCCCCAAATTGGCTACTCTAGGGTATTCTCTCCCTATGTGTCAAAGTTCTTGCTCTCTCTGAACAAACACAAAGTTAATGTGTACCATTACAATAATTAATTTTTTTTTTTCAGAGCCCCATTATATGCATCACATTTGCTTATGAGGGCCACTCTAGGAAGACCCAATGAACAGTGTATTCAGCCAAGATGTCAGTGTCTTTATGATCTAAAGGTATGTCAGTCTAACAAAATAATCTATGTGGCTGAACCAGAATTGAGTTTAAATGTCCTACACCTTCCTTTGACTGGATTGGAACCTGAAGGGTATACCCATCAGGCTAGTCTGGGGTTTCAGTAAGGAAAAATATTCATTATGCCCAGGAATGGATTAGGTGAAATTATAAATTTTTGATGTATGTTTTTATAATTCTATACCCTACTTATCCTGATAATTACTTAGGAAGTGGGCAAGAGAAAATGAACCGTTTCTGGGGATAACCATATTCACCAACCAAACTACCTTTCTGAATTATCTGAATCAGAAGAATTGAGGGATATAGAGTAGACTTTTTAAAGTCCATTCTACCATTTAATAACACCAGCATCTTGGATTTGATAAGATGATAAAATACCATGAATATTCCCCCATTTACAGATATTCTCTGTGGCAAACAAACACTACTGTCAGAATATACAATTGGATAACATAAGGAAAAATATACAAATTTAGTTTTAAGGATTATACTACTGTGACCAGTTTAGAGTGGTGGCTGTGTTGCCATTTCTGGTATGGAGATGAATCTCAGTGCCAGTGTTAGAAATCTGGGTAGTATGGGTTTCAGCAGCAGCTGTATTCCAGCTGATCTCAACAGAGAATGAGCCCTTAACTGTGACCATTTCCATGAGTAATCCAGTCTATTCAATCAGCAGCTGTGACTTGTTTCTACAGTTGGCAGCCAAACCAAAATGAGAAGTCTATGACCTTCCTATTGGTTGTCTGGTGTTGCCACTCATGTTGGATGACAGATGCCTTCTAATAAACACCATTAGTTTTTCACTTGGCCAAACCATGAATGAACCAAGCCAAGAATTTAGGGAGATCTTTGTAAACTAAGGGCTTCATGGAGCAATTGTCTTTGCTTCAAGTGGTGCAGGGGAAAGTGAGGTATTCCTAACTGCTGTAGCTGCTACTTTCTCATGTAACAGCAGGCCACCTGTACTCTCAACATGCACCATTTTCATATGAAGAGTAAGCCCTCTTAGGTCCTTCCCTTGTTAGTCATTGAATCTAAAATGAAGATCTCCAAAATGTGGATGTCAAGCTAGAGAATCATAAAACCACCATGGGTCAAATATTCAGTCTCCAAAAGAGCTTAGTAGTTGGATTAATTGTTGTCTTTGATTTCTAAAGCCTTACTTAAAGGCTGTATGAAACAGATGGTGCTACTACACTGGGAAATGGTCTCTCTGAATACAGTCAACCATCTAACATCTCCCACCTTCTCCTGATTTTCTATTTTGCCTCTGTTAGACCTCATAGGAAGAGACAGGAATTATCTTTCTATATGTGGCTGTCCCTAAATGAGTACATTCCTTCTGATACTGCTGGGCATTCACAGTACATGCTCATTAAACATCAATATCAATTATACACTTGAAGGGGAAGGCACCAAAAGAGTATGTTCAATTGGTCCAGAGGGCCTCTCACATCCAAGGTCAGGTTAGTTTCCTGCCCCTACCAAGAACCCTCCCCAAATCTAATTAGTTGAATTCAGGAGCTTCTTCCCTCCATAGGACCAGGTATCTGGGCCTGGAATGCATAGAGTGCAGGGAGAAGGGGAAGGCTAGATGGGGGACGATCAGCAAGGAGAATTTTTTTCTCCTTTGGGTTTGTCTCCAACGTCAGGGCACATAGAGAGTGTTGATCTTTCTCTATATACTGCCAATATCTAGCAAGCACCTAGACAAAATTGCCCTGTTCTTTCTGCCCCATGCATACCTCTATGGCTCTGCCTCATTGTAGATTACCCAGCAGTGGAGAGCAGCTCCATGTCAGTAAGCAAAACTTTAATTGATTTTTGCATTTGAGTTACACTTGTTTGCTGCTCAACTAAACAAATTTCTAGTGTTTTAGGTTCACCTCAAGCTCTATATCAAATAAGAAAGTCCTTATTGCTGATGTCCTTTATTTCACCTTCCCTTCCACTATCCAAAGGAGAATAAGAAACAACCATATTATTCATGGGTTTGTCTCAGTTTTACCTCTCGTTCCTTACATTTGTCCAGCACATCACTTGGGCAAGAACATTTCTACCCAATCCCAGAGAATGTGCCTGTATCCCCATATCCAAGTTGTAGGGCCCTTGATCATCTCCTTGTTTAAAGCCATTTTAAACATCCCATAATCATCAACTTCCCATATTAATTACCAAAATTGTTGGGTCTAGTCTAGGATTCAGTTTTATCCTACTTCCAATCTAATATGTTAACCTATTTCTATTTCATGATATAGGTAGAAGATAAGAGACTCCAAGATCAGAGTCAAAAGACAGCACAAGAAATAGCATGACTGTCAGCAAGCACATCAGTTCTCCTTCTCATGAAGTTGCATGGAAGGGAAATTGGTGCTAGATGGATACTGCACAAGCAGTGGGTTTGCATCAAAGCAAAGGAGGAGTATTGACCTAGGAAATCCACTCTTTTAGAAGAAGCAGTAAGGAATTCTCTTCTTGGTTCCAGAGGGTGACAACACCTCATCCTCAAAGTTGCTCACTGAAAGCACATTCCTGAAAAATAGTCCTGGCACAAAAATGTTCAGCCTTACAGTCCTGGTATACAGCTGTGCAGGGATGCTCTGGGTCCATTGTAGATTGTCTTTCTCATGTAATATTCTAACATTTCCCCAAGAACTACAAACCTCAGTTGGCATTACTCTGGAAGTATGAGCTGTGGAATAAACAACAACAAAAAATCTCAAAGTATCAAATTGTACAGATCAAAAATTGGCATCAATTTTTTACAATATTTGTTAAACTGCAAAATATTAGAGTTAAAAATAAAGTGGTTATATATATGTACATATTCAACTGTATATATTTATATATGTGTTTTAATATATATTTTATAAATATATAAATGTTTATATATTTATAAATATATAAAATATATATACATATATGTTTATATAAATCATGAGCCTTTTAAATAGGAAAACATTTCAGAAAAATGTTTTGTTAATATAGTGATATTTAAGTTATTTTTAAAGATTGCATAAGAAATGAAAGGATAGACCCACATGGAGACTATAACTTCAATTCAGTGAAGAACATAAAGGCAGGTCAAAACACATGGAAAGAAATATGATCTCATAAATATTTTACTTCCTCTAAGCTTAATCTTTTAATTTAATGCAATTTTAATCAAAATCTCACTAGGATTCTCTATTAGAACTTGACCTATGTATTCTAAGGTTCACTTGGAGTTGGGAATTTTTTTTCTTTCAGAGTTATGAATTTTTGAAAATTGACACACCAGTGAAATTGACCTAGTTACCTAAATATAAGCAAACACATATAAGGGTTTGAATTTTAGAAAATGAAAATAAAGTTATTTGAAATTCAGTCATACTTCTCTAAGGACAGTGACCATTATCTGATTCCAAAGGTACGAATGGATACTTCTGCAGGCAAGTGAGAAACTTTCAATCTCAGATTTGTTATTACCTTACAAACAATCCATTATTTGCACTTTCATAGACAACTCTCTGGTGTGAGACCATATCACTTCTTGAAAGCAAACCTTTTACTAGGATTTTGGTTACATAAAAAGTGCAGTATATTATAGCACGACCTAGTTCATTTACCTAATTAAGCAGAAGACAGCATTCATCCTGGGCCCATTTTATTAATTTCATTTTTCCTCATTCTTTAGCAATTTAAGCTTCCAAATGCCAAAATCCTGCTTTTCTTTTCACAAAATAATTAAAAGGTCATGCAACTAATATTAAGCAACATTTTTGGGGACAAATAAAGCATGTGTATTTGTGTGTGTTGTGTGGTCCTTGCTATATGACGGTAATTATATAAAGGTAATATGGACTAGGAAAGAGATCTATTGATGGATACTATGATTAATAGAAGTTTAAACAACTGTATAATTAAGTGTATGTGCACATTTATATGTAGGATATATTTAAACATAACACAATTTTATTGAAAAAACTGAATACATATTTGAAGAAAAATGAAATTAACCTAATTCAACCACTGGTAAATAGATTCTGTATTTATTACATGTAAAAACAGCTTTTAAAAGTATTGAATGAAACATTGGCAAATATTAACATTAAGTATTCACATATTCTCTTTAACCATTACATCCAATTTATAAATTCCAGTACAAATACTGAAAGATCCGTCTATGTAACATTATAAACTGTGTTCCATAAAATATTGCAAGTAGAAGAGTCAAATGATTATAAAGGGAAAATAAATGGAATGTGTGTGACTTTTATTATTTTAACAAACAAGAAAACATCTAATACCTCCCAGAATACCCAGAAAAAATAATGAAGAAGGGGAAGATAATTAGTTTACAAATCAATGTGAACATTTTCAAACTTATACAAGTTTGAAATTATTAAAGTTAAAAATAATAATTGAAATAAAAATGAAGAGCTACTTTCTTACTTTGTACGTATCAAATTGACTTTTTTTTTTTTTATAGGGGAGAAGGAGGAGGAAGGATACCAATCAGTCCTGATAAGAGTGATATGACAGAGTTATATTTATATAACATTATATGCACTGTCAAAATATGTCTGGAAGTCAGTGTGAAAATACACCAACAAAACCTCAAAGTATGTAATAGTGCATTTATTTCCATTGCAACTTAAAATCACTTTCTCTTCCTTTTGTTTCCTTTCTCTCTCCCTTCTCCCTTCTCTCTCCTTTTCTTCCTTCTTTGCTGGTAACAGAGGAGGTTACTTTTGAATATATATATATATATTCAATATATATGATACACACACACACACACACACACATATATACACACACATATATATTTTAAAGGCTCTTTTCTCTTTTAGATATCTGTATTCCTTACCAAATTCTGCTCATCACTGTACTAAAAGCATGTCTGTTTCTGAAACTTAAATTGAAACATAATGCTTTATCTTTTAACTTAGTTTTAAATTGCATCAAGTCCTAGATGCCCTTTTCTAATTCATCTTTTCTCATTTATAATTTATAATTAAATTCATCTATCTGCTTATATTTATTACATAGGTGATAGAACTGTTTCAAAATGTCATTAATGGATATAAAATGCTTAGAACAATGCCTGGTACAATAAATGGTTATGTTAAATATTATGAGACAAATAAATTCATATGTAAATATAAAGGATGACTAGAAGAGATAAAACGAAAAAAATGTGGACTTTGATAACTTCACAGATTGTGTCAGAAGCCATATTATTAGAATCTATTATTACTAATAAGATGTATATATGATGTGTATATAAGATGTATCTATGTATATTGTTCTAATGAAGTGGGTTTATCATGAAACTAATGAAGCTTAAGTTTCTGGGCCCCTAACTTACACAGACTTCTTTCAAATGCCTACATACTTAAAATTAAAATTTTAATTTTATATTGTTTCTCTTAAGGATTTCATAGTCCATGCACCACAATTCATTAGCTTCAGTCCCTTTAACCATTCAGCCCCTGCTTCAGAGTACACATGTTCATACCATGCATGTCAGTTAAAAATATAAATAAATAAAAGGAAAGATGAATCTAGCACAACTTACCACATTTTAAAAAAAATGGATGTACTAAAAATAGTTAAGTCTGATTACTTGGGGATATGTGGGATGCCAGATAATGACAATCTTGTTTGTTGCTAACAGATAAAACAAAATCCAAGAAAAGCTTCAGTTTTTGTTATGAAGATATAAGTAACATAAGAACAAATCAGCCAGTATTTTTTTAGACTGCACTGCATTATTAATTTAATCATCATTTTGACAATATTAATCAAAGTAAGAAAAGAATCCAGCTACAACATAGATGGATGCCATAGCATCGGAGTGTTACATGCTCAGACTTCAACATATATAGCTCAAAAGATGTGTCATGTTTTATTTCCTTGAATAATAATCAGTTTTACCTGCTGAGGGCTATCTTTTATGAGTCTCACAATTCATCATTTGCTCCCTTGTACGTACCAAACATGTTTTTATCACCATAAATCTGAAGAAGCTTAGTCACTCAGTAAATCACTTAAGGGTCAAGAAACTTTCTTATATCTAATTCCGTTGCCGCTACTTTGGCTTAAAATTATTTCCCATAAGATGTAAATAATACGAGGGACATTTTCTGTTGAAGCTAAATTTTTAGAAAGAGAAACTGATATAGGTAATGGTTAATTGTCTACTTGTTCCAAAGAGTATGTGATCTTTGGGAAGTCATTTAATGTTTTTTAAGACTTTCATCAAGGATATTATCAAGGATTATTGGCTTTTTATGAAGGTGAAATCAGGTAACATTAATTCAGGTAGATCTGTATGGAAACTGTTCACAAATGTTAGCTGTTATTAATCAGTTATATTTCAAATAGAAAATATGTTGACTAACAGTATCTAAAATATTTCAGAAGGGATATGCAAAGATGAAAAGGAGAAGATAGATATAATTGAACAGTGGGATTCAAATGCAGATTCTGACTAGGGAGCTATTGTTAAGCATGGAGGCTGACACAGGACTTGCTGTTACCCTGAGATCATGACCTGGGCTGTAATCAGGAGTCAGTCCAGCTGGGGGAGGGGCAAAGGAGAGAAAGAAGCAGATTCCCAGCTGAGCAGGGACCCCCACATAAGACTGGATCCCAGGACCCTGAGATCATGACCTGAGAGAGTGGAAGGCAGACACTCAACAGCCTGAGCCACCCAAACATTCTCCTTAAGCTGTTTTCTAATGGATGTGCCTGTAAGCTTCCACCAAATACTGTTACATAGTAACATGACACTAGCTGGTAAAAAGGAAGTGTGAAATGTATCCTTCAATACTGAAGGAGTCATAAGACTCTTCAAAATTTTTATTACTACTGAAGAGGAAACAGATTGAAGACATAACTTGCCAATCTCTACAAAAGTGAGACATATTCTTTCAACCTTTATTAAGTATTTACTGTGTTGTATCCTGTTGTATCCTGTGACCCCTTACCTATGAAAGAATCTCCTAGCTTAACCGAAGACCTATTAACAGAAGGTTCTAGCTGCAAGAAATTAGATTTAGAATGTCTTTAAAAACTAACAAAACTAAACAGCTATAGAACATTCTATAGAGGATTACTTACTCAAAGAAGGAAATGTATATTTTTTTTAGTTTTGAAAATTCAAATTAATAAACATACTGAGAATCTTTTTTTTTTTTTTATCTTTTAGTAACATGACATCTTACTAAACACTGTGGAAGAATAAAAGGTAAATGCCTGAAAATGTCAATATTAGCTGCAATTAATTAAAAAAGACTGTGCCTGGTTGGCTCAGTCGGTGGAGCATGTGACTTTTGATCTTGGGATTGTGAATTCAAGCCCCATACTGGGCATAGAGCTTACTTAAAAATAATAATAATAAAAATTAAAAAATATAAAAAGGATATGTGGAAAATAAGTAATAAGTAGAAGTTTAAGTTAGTCAAGAAGACATATTCCCATAAATAGAAATTTCACGTCTTTTTTATTTTATTGGATTTTATATTGATTTTAGTAAAATATAGATTTGAATTTTAACTATTTATTTATTAAAGATTTTATTTATTTATTTGCCTTTATTTATTTATTGCCAGAGAGAGAGAGCATAAGCAGGGGGAGTGGCAGGCAGAGGGAGAAGCAGGCTCCCCACTGAGCAAGGATCCATTAACCCATCCCAGAGTCCTGAGCCAGAGGTAAACACTTAACTGAGTCACTCAGATGTCCCCTGAATTTTAACTTTAAAAAAAAAAAATATGTTAATTGCCTATTAGTCTTTTCCTTTACCTAGCTTTAGTCAGTTAAAGAATGTAAAGACTAGGACATATGGAACTTCACTAGAATCTCAAGTTCTCTTTCTTTCTTTCTTTCTTTCTTTCTCTTTCTTTTCTCCTTCTCTCTCTCTCCCTCCCTTCCTTCCCTCAGTTCTTTTCTTCTTTTCTTCCTACCCTCCTTCCTTTTCTTTCTTCCCTCTTCTCCTCTTCTCTCATTCCTTCTATCTTTTCTTCCTCCCACTGAATTTGGTTCTTACTATAATTAATTTTAACTGTACATGAAGAGAAACATATTTTTAAAATTTTCACACTTTTAAAGTTCAACGTATTTATCTTTGTTAAAGATACTTAATGAGCTAGAATTTTGTTAAAATGTGTGTCAGCTATATGTTATTTATCCATTTTTAAATAAATAAATGTACATTCCTAATAACTATATCATATCATATCGAGGATATGATGTGAATGGGTGAAAAAAATATTGTGGCTTTGGCCGCAGATAATTTACAGCGAGTATTTGAAGGATTGAGCTCCAAAGAAATACTCTTGGAAAAGAAGCAGGTCTCCACTGCTTTTATAGTAACCAATTAACATGTGTGACTCTGGAATCCTCTCAAAGTATATGTGACAAAGCTCTGTAGAATTATGTGAGACATTCTTTCACTTGGAAATGCCATTCACCTTTGATATTCCAGAATTTTCTGTATGTTCTATTTAAGTTCTTAACTAAATCCTCATGAGAATTTGTCAGAAGTCTCAAAATACTCTGCCTGTCATAATCCCTTATTACTGCTTCATTATGGATAACTGTCTAAATCAGTGGGATAGCTCAGCTGTATCTGTTTTGATACTTTCTACATTATATAATTAGTTGAACTATTTAAACAAACCTCATAAAATTCTGCAGTTGGGTCTTAGTGTATTGATTAGCCTTATGCTCAGCAGCTCTTGACATTTTAATATTAAGAAAGCAATTATGTTTTGTTTTTTGGTAAATATTAACTAATTATTAAAAGAAATCTTCTAGCAAAATTTACTTAAAACAAAGTCTTCAAATTACTTATCAACACTTTGATGTGGCCTCTTCTATTTTCTTCCCATGTTTTAATTTGCATGAAGAAAAAGTAGATAAGTAGATATACATCTTCTCAATAGTAGCCTATGAATGAAAGGTCAGACTTATAGTTAAGAATGTGTGTAGAGTTGTATAAAATATAATCATGGCATATACTTATATTTTTGTGTGTATAAATTATATTAATTCTATATAAACAATTATGCTAACTTTCTTGGATCTATAGATGAGAAGTTCCTGAGTAAAATTTTGTTACAAATTCCA
This sequence comes from Procyon lotor, assembly GCA_028646535.1. NCBI lineage: Eukaryota > Metazoa > Chordata > Mammalia > Carnivora > Procyonidae > Procyon > Procyon lotor. The sequence goes on from JAQQSY010003804.1 coordinate 11,567, forward strand.
AATTCTGTAACATATCTTTACTCCTAACCCAAGCAACCCAAGCAATGGTGATAAGCAACCATTAGAGTTGAAAAATGGCACTTAGATTCCGTATTAAGGCCTCCAAGCTGTATCTGTCTATCTTGATTTCAATGAGTGCCTTTCTCTTTTAAAATTCTCCTTTTGGGGGAGTAACTCTCCTCCTTCTCAATTTAGTGTAATTTATTAAAATATCAAATATAATGCTATCATTGTTTCATGTGTAAACATCTTTATTACAAATATTCCTGGGAGTTTCATCATATTAGATTATCTGCTGAATCACAAATTATGCTCCAATTTCAAAATATCAATTCCAAGCTTGTTTAATTCTTAACATCTTCCAACAACTTAAAACAAATTCTGTTTCCCTAGAGCCTTCTTTTTTGATGAATAGTAAAGCATATTTTCTGCTCTCAACCCCTTAACAGCTGTCTGGTGTTCTTTCCATCTCCACTCTAAGTTAAAACACAGTTATAAATCCTTTTAATGGGTGTACTGTAGCCTTGATTTTACATTCTAACCAAGATGTTTTATGGCATGTCTGGGAATATACACCTTTCCAAATTCTTTGCCAAATATTAATTAGTAATTTTATAGCAGGGTTTCAAGGACCAAGGGAATACACTTTTAAAAAGAAATATTAAGGGGCCTCTGTCATCATATTTTGGGTTTTAACTCTGCAGTGAGTACTAAAGCAAGCATTCCATTTTCACCCTCAGGGAGTAAGGAGCATGTTGTGCCTCTAGCAAAATCTTAGCAATAGCTTCTCCACTTGCATTCTCTTCCTACATTTACCACATATCTTCTTGATTCTTTTTTTGTTTTTTATTTTTTTAAAGACTTTATTTATTTATTTGACACAGAGAGAGAGAGAGAGAGATCCCAAGCAGGCAGAGAGGCAGAGCAGAGAGAGAGGGGGAAGCAGGCTCCCTGCTGAGCAGAGAGCCCAATGCGGGGTTTGATCCCAGGATCCTGAGATCATGACCTGAGCCGAAGGCAGAGGCTCTAACCTACTGAGCCACCCAGGCACCCCTTGATTCTCTCTTGTGAATCTATCTTTAAACATTTTACCACCTAGCTTCAAAGCAAAATTAGCGAAACTAAATTCATGACACTAAAATACCTCTATCTTATTCA
>JAQQSY010003805.1:0-12722 GCA_028646535.1 Procyon lotor
GGAAGGAAGGAAGGAAGGAAGGAAGGAAGGAAGGAAGGAAGGAAGGGAGGGAGGGAGGGAAGGAAGAAAGGAAGGAGAGGGAGAGAGAGAGAGAGAGAGAGAGAGAGAGGGAGGGAGGGAGGGAGAGAGAGAGAGAGAGAAAGAAAGAAAGGAAGAAAGGAAAAAAGGAAGAAAGGAAGAAAGAAAGACCACTGTCCAGGGAACATACGAGGTGAGGTGAGCCCAGAGCTTCTTCCTATGCCCGTAAGTGGGGAAGTATTCAAAACAGGACGGGGAGGCTCAAAGCCAAGGAAGCCAGAAGCAGCACAAAGGGGCTCCCACCGGCCAAATCTGGGACAAGGGGACCAGCAAACGGTGCCCATACCTGACTTCACCTGCAGCAACGCACCCCATACAGCTTCTGACCACAGCCAGTGCCCCTAAATCCCACCAAAGTATAATAATAATGGTAATACAGCCATGAGCCCATATCAGTAAGTTTTAAAATTTTTAAGTAGAGGAAGAAAAGCTCTTTTCTACTGGAGAACATAGGATAAACGATAAAAACAGAAAATCACCATTTTATCACTAACTCATTTAGGTGAGAATCAGTAAAAGATGCTAAAAGCACTATGGGAAAGATTCGTAGGGAGTGATAAATGCTGAAGTCTGGGAGACTCCCCTTAACCACATTATTAAACTTGACCTTGCCAACCAGAAGACAGTGGAAAGCAGGTGCGTCCTGATGGGACCCACTGGGGAGGGGCGCCCACCCCGGGAACACCCCCGCCCGCCCCACATAACCTGAGTGCCCCCGTCGGGGTTGCCCCAAAGGAGGGACACTCTGCCTACCCTCTGGCCTTGACTCTTCACAACGTCAGTACCGTAAGAGACACGGCACAGAGGAGGATGGGATCCACATTGAAGGCGGTGCAGAAAATATTCAGGACCAGCTCCCACGACAAAGCAAAAGCAGTCCAAAGGATGCTTTGCAGACTAGAGGTCAGAAGATAGGCACTAAATTGTAGACAACAGCATTGGACCAATGATAAATTTGCACAGCGTGATCATTCTAGCAAGATGATGTAGGAGAATGCCCCTGTTCTCAGGAGAGGGCAGTGGTTGGAGTGAAGAGTCATCACATCTAAGACTGACTTGCACTGCAGAACCCCCCTCCTGGCCAACCTCCCCTGCCGAGGATACAGAGGAGCCCCAAAGGTCAGCCACCCTGTTGGATGAGCCAACATGCTATGGGGTGTCCCAGCCGGGACATGGGGGCTGGGATTCCCCATCTTCCTGCAGAGCCCATTCCTGACTCCTCCTAGAGTAACCCAATCCCCACAGCTTTAGAAGCAAAGCCAGTACCCACAACCCCAAAAACACTTCACTAGTTTTCACTCAATAAGGAACCACCATTTATTGCATGCCTACTGTGTACCTTTTTGAACAATTATGAGATGGGTATGCTTATACCCATTTTAAAATGAAGAAGTTGAGGCCTAGGGAAGTTAAGAGCTTGCCCATCTCACGCAATCTCTAAGGGCCGTGCTGGGAAGCCAGCAGAGGTTTGAAAGACCCCAGAGTCCCACGCCCCCATCCGCCACATCTGGGGTCTCATGCAAAGCAGCCAGTGCAGGGAGAGGCTCAGAGGCAGTTCCTACAACCCTGCCTCAGCCAGCTGACCCCCAGAGCAGACAGCTTCTGTCTTTCCCTGGTAGTTTTTGGCCCCACACCAGAGAAGCACAGCTCTGTCTTACAGAGGTCCAGCAGGCAGGGAGCACTCCCAGAAGAGGAGGGACAGGCAGGTCCCCGGGCTGGAGCCCCCCACCCAGCCATCACTGTTCCTATGGACCCAGGACGAAGAGATAGAGAGGAGGGAATCTCAGCCGCATGGCAGGGCCAGGAACTTCTTCCAACATGGAACCACCACAAAACAGATAACTTCTTGTTTCAGCAGGTAAGGGGAATGCCATAATGGAAGCCAAACACCTGGCCCGCGGTAGGCGCTCCACTTCTAGATGCTTCTACAGTTGTCACCGCTGCTGTTGATAAGTCTTTGATGTTAGTAAGAAGGTTCTTTACTTCCCAATTTTACCTCCTACCGGCAGTGTCCGTCCGCTGCAGAGCAATCTAACCAGAGCCCAGTGGGATTCCCACCGCACGGCAGAGAGCAGGAGCAGCTGGCACTCAAATCGTGTCATCTGACAATTAGCGGAATTTACTGAAACCATGGGGGACACTAGTCCACTGTGGAGACCCCCTCTGCACATAACACTTGAAATGACGCCTCGACACACCTGAGACTCGGTCCCAAGTCCAGGGAGAGCAGGAGTGCTCCCCCGCAGTGCTCCCGGGGGCTGCTCCTTCTCCTCTCAGTGCGCCCTGTCCCCTGCCTGATGCCCCGCACACTCATGCCATCTTCCCTCTCCAGCCTCAGCCGCTCGCAGGACAGAACCCAGAACCCAAAACTGCAGGTCCACGGCCAAGTCCAGCGGAGTCCTTGTGTTCTGAGCAGCAGAGCATTTTGGAAGAGTCGGGGAGACAGGACGTGGAGGTCAAGGAGTGCTCTTTGCCCTGAGATGGTCACGGACACAGCCGTGGCTGTGGCTGGCTGCTTCTTGGCAGTCCCTGCTAGACTTCCAGTAGCCTTGGTCCTCGGAGCCAGCCCTTCGCCCTGCAACTCACATACTCTCTTTTCCCCATGCCCGGTGTCCCGGGCCCTCTCCAGCTCCCCCACCTGCCCCCCGCCCCATCCCCAGTCCCCAAGCACTGGGAGCCCTGCAGTCTGTGAATGACAAAGCCCTCTGAGTGCTGAGGGTCCTGAGATGGGAAACCGGGGCTGAGCTGGGGCTGAGCTGGCGCAGACTTCAGACAAAAACTCCATTCGCCCTGTGGGGGCCTCAGCCCCCCACCTCCAGCTTTGACACCCAGATATATCAGAGTGCAACAGCTCAGATGAGATTTGCCCTGCAGAATTCCCGCCATCCAGTAAGGCATAATCATAAACAGAAATCGTGTCTTCTGTCCAAAGCACCCCAGATGGTGGGGACATTGTCATGGTGCCATATGCTGAGGGCGTGGTCGTGGGAAGCCAATGGCGGGGACAGCGGCCCGACAATTAAGCTGGGGGAGCAGACTCTGTGGCAGTCAGCCTTCTCACCTGACCCATTCCTGCCCAGCAGGAGCACCCCTGGGGGGCTCAGAAGGCAGAAGGCACCTGGCAAGGATGCTTCCTGAAGCACAGAGATGTAGGAATGCAGGTTCTTCAGGGACAGATGGGTCTTGAGCCTAGTGGCAGGTCCCAGCCTCAAGAGCACTGGGCAGCGGCGGGGTCAGCTTCCTGTGGTCGTGCACATGCCCCCTCCCAGGGCAACTCTTCATTGAGCTTTCTGTTCCTTCCAGACTCTTCCTCATATCTGCTTCATCGTCCTTACACTGCTCAACACTGGGCGACCGTAACTAAGCTGACTACAGAGGACCGTTGTGTGGTCCGTCACTGGACCTTCACTGACACATTCTTCTTGGCAGAGAACTTCCAGACCCCTCAAAGTTCCAGAACATTCTGTTGTCTCCTGGGACCCTGTCTGGGAGGCTCGCCCAGCCTCATTTTTTAATTTAACACAGCGGGCAACCTCACAAGCATGCAAATCTGTGACACAAAGGAAAGTTATGTTGACCTTCCAGTTCCAAAAGGTGGTGGCGGTAGTGAGCGTGGCCTGGTATCAAGACCACTTGATTTTTGTAAGACAAAGCAACAGGATCTTTAGGGCAAGTAACAGTAAAAATGACGCTCCTGCACCTGGCCCTTCGAAGATTAGCTGCCTTTTATTTATTTTTATGTTTTAAAGATTTTATTTATTTATTTGACAGAGAGAGATCGAGATCACAAGTAGGCAGAGGCAGGCAGAGAGAGAGGGAGAAGCAGGCTCCCCGCAGAGCAGAGAGCCCGATGTGGGGCTCCATCCCAGGACCCCGAGATCATGACTTGAGCTGAAGGCAGAGGCTTTAACCCACTGAGCCACCCAGGCACCTCGATTAGCTGCCTTAAAAAAAAAAAAAACCCAAATCAATACAGCTTTTGTTGCATCTTTAAAATATCACAAATACGCCTGAAAAATCATGCACCATCTTGCTGTTTCCATAGCTGGACAACTTGGATCTTACTCATCAGCCTGCTGAATTGTTCCTTTTTCAGAAACATAGATACCACCCCCCACATTTTCTGATATCCTTGTTTTTAATGGTTGCGGCTTGCTGAATCGAAGCAGCTGAGTTTGATCCAAGTTCAATGTCATTTCCTCAAGCCCAGAATGACGTCATTCTGGGCTTGAGATATAGAACAAGCCACACCTGGCCTCATCCAAACCCTGCCGATGTATTTTTCACCCAAGAAATTTTGGATTCCGACAAGAGATCCATTCTCCTGGGTAACAGCGTCTGTGGGGAAGGGAGCACACACAGACCTCAGAACTTACAACCAGAAGCCCAGTATGGTGCCCTTGACCATGTTCTGTGCATGACTACAGATAGCACGGACAATAGCTGTTCTTTTCTATTTCCCACCTTTTGTCAACTCAGAGCGGCTTCTTTTCTTTTCCAAGGAGACTGAGTTCTGCACTGATGTGGCTGAAGTCCCTCCAGAGGGTTCCTCCGGGGCCCTTCAGAGCCATGTTGACATTTTCTGGAATGTCGACAGTCTGATTGCTGAGAATGGTCTTCATTCTTGCAGTAGATGTGGCCAAGAGCAGATTAGCTGCATTTTAAATTGATGTCAGGGAATGGCATTTTAACCTTGCTGCGGTCCATTATGCACAAAGCAAATGTTTGGCCAAGAGAATCAGTATTTATGAAAGTGGCCCACAGGGCGTGCCATCATCTTCCTTAGGTCCTACGGCCAGTGCCTCTCTAAGTGTGCCTTCAAATCTGGGGGTTTTGTCAAAAGGAAGATTCTGGGTTGGCATGTGTATGTGTGAAATATATTATACATATAATGTATTTGGATATACACAGAGAATTATGAATATATATATATTATGGACTAAATTATGTCCCCCGGCCCCAAATTCACATGTGGAATTACCAACCCCAATGGGACTGTATTTGGAGGTAATTGAGGTTATAAGGGTGGAGCCCTAGTCCAATGGGACCGGTGTCCTTCTAAGAAGAGAGAGAGACATGCCAGGGGTGTGTACTCACGGAGAAAAGACCGCGTGAGGACGTAGGGCGAAGACAGCTGGGGAGACGGGTCTCACTAGGAGCCAAACTAGCCAGCACCTTCCACTGCCAGCTTCCAGAAGTAGGGGAAAATAAATTTCTGTTGTGTATCCCACCCGGTCTGTGGTGTTTTGTTAAAGCGGCCCAAGCAGACGAATGCAACACATGCACGTGCACGCACATGAGCACGCACGCACAGGCTCGCACCCCTGCCCCATCTCCTAAGAGGGCAGGTGAAACTGACACCTCAAAAGTACTAAGCACATCTCATCCCAGGTCTTTGTTTCTAAACCCCACGCTCTATTTATTAAAAGGGGGCCAGGCTCCTTAGGCAGGTGGCTGGTTCCCGGGGAAGCCCAGGAGCCCTAGGAACAGGGCAGGCAGAGAACGGCAAGGACACGTGGGTGGTGTCAATCCAGGAGAGCCAACGTTCCGATGCGCACGGGGAAGCTCTTGCTGTACCCATCCTGCAGAGGAGAAAACTGAGGACCAGGAGGTTGGACGAATGACCTAGAGTCACGCAGAGCTGCAGCCAAGCCACCCCAGCTCCATACTCCCGGGGAGTATGCCTGCCCCAAGTAGCAAGGCACGGTGCCTGGGGAACAGAGACGGACTCCAGCTGGGCTGGCTGGGGGACAGGAGGCAAGCTGCCTGACCCTTCCCGAGCACAGAATCCTCCCCTTAAAACCAGAGGAGCAAGCACTTCATGCCCATCTTCTCCTTGGTTCTTAAATTTCACTGTAGAACAGTAACCCCCCCCCCACATACCCATAATCAACGTCAAGAATGATCAACTCACAGCTGATCTTGTTTCATCTACATCCCCCCCTCCACCCAATATTTTGAAGCAAATTCCAGACATAATATATGTCATTATATTTCATTTCTAAGTATTTCAGAATCTCTAGAAGATGAGGACTGAACACGCACACTCTTTATTCTCCTCTTAAAAGTTTCCTTCTGGACATCCTGTGCCCCTTTAGCTTGGGAAAGAGGACCCAATACTTCTGGTTTTTTCCAGAGCAAGGGTTTTGAGGGCCACGTGGGGGCTGGAGGCGCCGGGAGGAGCGCGGGGCAGGCGGGAGGGAGGAAAGCCCGAAGCCCAGCTGAGGTTCCCGGTACAAAACCAGCCACCGCGGATGCTAGCATTGCACTTGTGTGATTTGGTTTTTCCTGCTTCAGAACCTGACTGCTCTTGAGATTCTGAAACTTTGGAGAACACACTCCATCCCTTTGTTTTGTGCCGCGTCTACTTTACCTTCTTGTGTCATAGAATCTATTTTACCTCCTTAAGAAAAACGTTCCCTCTGAAGTGGTGAAGTGCTCGACTTCTAGGGGTCGAGGAGCGACCCCACACCCAGCGGCAGGAAAGGGCAGGAAATGAGGCGACCCCGGGAGGTTCTGGCCCCTCACTGTTGGCAAAGCCTGTGTCCCCAGGTAAAACAAGGAGGACGCACGTATACGAAGTTGGATCGTTAACGTCGTTACAAGTTTTCATCTCTGAAATGCTTAGTGAGAAAAACAAAGAGAAGCACTCGGGGAGTGAAAAATCCCCACCAAACGGCCCATCCTCCCGCGAGGGGGTGCCCGTTTGCCCTCCCGGGATTCAGCCTGTACCCGCCCAGCCCTCGGGAAAGCAGAACCGTCTGGGGTCCCCCGGCAGCTCGGCACTGCGCTGGCCCAACACGGAAAAGTGCATCAGCAGCGGGCACCGCCCGGGAACGGCTGGGCAGAGCGGCGGCCCCGGGACTGGGCGCACCCGGACAAACGGGGAGGAGCGCACCCCGAGGGGGTGGACCGGGGCGGGGTGCGGGGCGGGGTCAGCGCTGGCTCTGCACCCGGAGGAAGGCGGGGTGCGGGGTGGTGAGGGGCGGCCCCCGGCCGGGCGGGGCGGGGCGGGGAGCGCAAAGAGGGCGGAGGGGCGGCCCCAGGACAGACCCTGGGGAGGGGTCGGGGCAAGGCTCGGGGCGGGGCGGACGGGTGGAGGGGAGGGGTGAGGACCGGACCCGGGCGGGGCGCGGCGATTGGGGCGGAGGCGAGGTCCCCAGGAGGGCGGATCCCGGCGGGGCGGCCCCTGGGCGTGGACGGGGGCGCCCAGGAAAGGCGGAAGGACTCGGTGCACCCTGCTGCTCGGCGCAGAGCGGTTTCCTTCCCACGCCCAGCGGAGCCCCAGCCGAGTCCTCAAGTCCCGGGCCGGAGCCCCTAGTCCCGCGGGCGCCATGCGGGAGCAGCTGCTGTTGTTCTGCAACTGGAGCACTCTGGCCGTGTGCGCCGCGCTCAAGCTGCCGCAGATCTCCGCGGTGCTGGCGGCGCGCAGCGCGCGGGGCATCAGCCTCCCGAGTTTACTTCTGGAGCTGGCGGGGTAAGGCCGGGGCCGCTGCCCTCCCCCCTCGTCTCTGCGGCCTGGAGGGGCCGGGAGCCCAGGAGCGCCGCGGGTCTAACAGAGTAGGGCCGGGGAGCGGAGCCGCAAGCGCCCGGCCGCTGGGGAGGTACTTCCCGAGGCCGCTCACCATCCCTGATTAGATGCGGCTCACTGCGCAGAAGGCGCAAGCCCATTTTACAGATATGGAAACCGACATACGATGAAACCACCCCGCCAGGCAGCCACAGAACGACAGAGCGGTTTTGAGCGAGCCATTTGCACCTGGAGGCTGTCATACACATCCTGCCCCCGCCATCACCCCCTTTCTCGGGTCCCGGTTTCCTCACGTGCAAAACGAGGGGTTAAACCATAAATTCTAAGGACCCTCTGGCTTTTAAAAGTTACACGTGGGGGGTGTTCAGAGAATGGGGAGCTCTTTGGAGGGAGAGGAGGAGAAGGACTTGAATCCAGCCACAGCCAACCAGAGGAGCCCTCTCTCCGAGAGCAATGATGGTCAGAAATCCGGAGTGGATGCCCTGACTCGCCGCATTTAAACATGTAAACGCGAAAAGCAGAGTTGTAAAACTTGGTTGGGAAGATTCGAATTGGTGGGAAAGCAGGCACGTGAATGCCCAGCAGTCTAGCCCCGCGCCTCTGGCAAGGCCGGGCCCTCCCCACCTCGCTCCTCGCAGGCCCAGCCCCCTCCCCCCGCCCCCCGTTATCATTCCGCGGTCATGCGGGCTGGTCCTCGGCGGAAGCACGCCCTGCACTGGCAGCCTGCTGGTTGACCCTGGGAGTCGGGGGCTGGATAGAAGCCAGGTGCAAGGGAGGCAGAGAGACCTGGGGGCGGGGGGCGGGGAGGTTCCTGCCCCGGGCGCGCCCATCTGGGGAGAGGCTTCGTCCAGAAAGAATCTGGCCCTGGCGGGTGTGCGAACGACCCCGCAACACTGGGGCCCCCGGCTAGGTACCCGGGATTGGAGAGGCCCGCACTGCAGCCTCCGTTCGGGTGGGACTCCATGGACCGCCCAGAAGAGCGCGTCGGTGTCTGCTAGGTCCCCGAGCCGGCGAAGGTGAGGCCAGCCTGGTGCGGGATGAGCTGAAGACCCCTGCGATGCCTCTCGAGTGGGGTCGGGAGCGTGTCTACACCCTGCAACTCAGCAGGCGGCCCGCGGCCGTGGGCTGTCGCTTTGTCCAACGGCGCACGTGGGCACAACCGCTCCCCTTGCGGGGCGGTGCGGTTCGCGTGGGCGGGGTGGCAGGAGGCCGGTGTGCCCAGCCTTCGGGGATCGCGCAGGTGCAGGTGCGCGCGGTGGACCTCGTGGAGGCCGTGGCCTGGTACACGGGCCTGTGATCAGGCCCAGACTTCGGTCAGGCTCTCCTCCAAGCCCAGCTGGAAGTGATGGGGGCTCCCTCCGCTAGATTCCGGGGCTTCATCTCCACCTCGGGCCACACTTCCCCTTAGAGGTGCCAGCTTTCCGGAGCCGGGTCTGTGTGCGGACACTGTGCCTCAAAAGGTTTACCATATTAAACCTCAGGACGCCCGAGGGAGCAAGCATTGTTTTCTTCCCTAGACAGTAGGAACCCGAGGCGGAGAAGGTGAAGCACCAGGCCCAAGTTCACGGGCAGCAGCAGGGCCCTAGGGGTTCATCAGGTCCTGGCTCTCCCCATTCCGATGCCTACCCTACCCCGCTCCCCACACTCACTGGGTTTTGCTGCTTTCTGGGCTCTTCCCGCATGTTGTGGGAGGAGGAAAGAGTTGGCAGCACCCCGCCCTCTTCATTTCCTTCCCCAGCCTCCGCTGGTGGGGGCCTGCTGGGACTGGGCGCAGGGGCAGTGCCTTCCTACTGCGGGAGGGGGAGCCGCCAGAATTCCAGCAGAAGGAGCCCGCAGGCATCACCATCAGCAGGCCCCTTTGTCCCCTGGGAAGTAGAAGGCATAACAGCCTCTTGGAGGACATGTACCTCCTTGGGTCCTGATCTCAGCAAATTAACTCTGAAAACACATTTTTTTTTTAAGATATTATTTATTTATTTGACAGAGAGAGAGCAATCACAAGTAGGCAGATAGGCAGGCAGAGAGAGAGGGGGGGAAGCAGGCTCCCTGCCGAACAGAGAGCCCGATGCAGGGCTCGATCCCAGGACCCTGAGATCATGACCTGAGCCAAGGCAGAGGCTTAACCCACTGAGCCACCCAGGCGCCCCTGAAAACCCATTTCTGCAAGAATTGGGCCAATGGGGACGTAAGCCATATCTTAATGATACCAAGCCTGCTCGTGGCCTTGCTGGTCATCCATCCCGAACCGTCTGTGCCCAGTGTGCGGTGCTGCACCTGGCTGGCTGCAGTTCTGCTCTGCAGAGGTGGGTAGGGTGCAGCCCCCCCCCCAGGTCCCCCTTCAGAAAGGTGCTGTTCCGGAAGCTGACGAGAGGGGAAGCCAGGCTGCACAGTGGGCCAGGGAGAGCACCCGCTTTCCCCCTGAAGCCCAGACGTGACCAACTGCCAGGCCAGAGAGCCTGCAGGCGGCCGGGCTGTGGGGTCCCTCGGAAGGGTTGCGGGCTGCGAAGGGGACAGCTAGGGAGGCCCAGGCCCGGGAGACCCATGCGCCCAGGGTGATGCTGGCGGCCCAGCTCCCATCCTGGGACCCTGCCCCCTGCCCCCAGCCCAGCCAGGAAGGGTTGGCCAGGTTGGAAGCAGGATTGGGGTGGGAGGCACAGGCTCCCCGGCCCCCTCCCCAGCTGGGGTAATGAGGGGTTACATTTGGACGAGGGAGGGAGGCTCTGCTTCACCTGGAGAGACAGCCTGGGCCATGGGGCAGGAGAATCTGAGGGGATAGTGGTTCTTAGGGAGCTGACTGGCTGGGTTGTGCGCTGGCGGGACCTGAAACTCAGGCCTTTTCTTCTGAGAGGGGTCCGGTCCTGGGCTCTTTACCTGCCCCCCCACCAAGTCCTCCGCTCTCCGATCAGGGCTGCGCCCAAACGCGCCCAGCCCCTCACAAGCTCTGCCCCCCATGTCTGTCTTGTGCAGCCTTCTGGGGGGCTGCCCCGTGCCGTGGAGCTTTGGAGACAGGCCAGCGGGGGGCCAGGAGCCCCGTCTCTGCTCCTCCTGGTGCCCACCGTGCCCTCCGTGAAAGGGACTCTGCAGAGACCGCCCCCGTAATGCCCGGCGCCCCGTCGGCCCTGGGCACGTGCTCTGAGCAAAGCCAAGGCCACCCCATCCTTTGTGTTCAGAATCCACCCCCCCCTTTGCAGGCTCCAATCTCCAGTTCCAGGGTTTTTCGAGTGAACCTGGGCTCCCCCCAGGGGGAGGGGGCTGGCCGGGCCTCCCCGCGGCGCCCCAGGTCAGCCCGAGCTCAGGCGCGCCCGCTCTCTCCCCAGATTCCTGGTGTTTCTCCGGTACCAATGTTACTACGAGTACCCGCTGCTCACCTACCTAGAGTACCCCATTCTCATCGCACAAGGTAACTGAGCCTGGGGCCCCTCCGCCCCCTGTCCCCTCCGTGCCCTGGGACTCCCTCCTGCCTCACTCCGGGCTTTTGTCTTTCAGATGTCCTCCTCCTGCTGTGTGTCTTCCATTTCAATGGGAACGTGAGAGGGGCAGCGCCCTACCTCGCTGCGTATCCTTCCTTCTGCCTCCAGGAATGGGGGTGACGCGAAGGGGGGGTGTTACCTGCTCGCAGTGTGTGTCATTAGGCCGAGTCCTTTCCCAGATCCATGTTCTTTTGGTTAAACTAAAAAAGATCCCAAATGCAAGACTCCATGTGAGTGAATATACCTCCTCAACCCAGAGATATACCAGGACGTTCCCTGCCCCTTGGCCTCCCTTTGGAGGCCGGGGTGCCCACGGCGCACCCAAGAGCACCCGTGAGCCGGGTGGCTTGTGGACTCCCTCCCTCCAACGGGAGTGGCTGTCATTCACAGGTTACTAACACACCTGGTCGGCGGGCTCGCTCCTGCCTGTCTGTGTGCAAGTGGGGTTCTGGAACGTTCCAAGTGCAAATGATGCCCAAGACGTGAGAAGGATTGAGGTGGGAATCACTCATGCGGTCTCGTCTGTGACCCAGGGCCCAGCTTTCATTTCAACGCTCTGTAGAAATTGTGCGTCCCATCTGTGTGATGAGTCGTGCCTCCCTTTTGTCGCAAGAGTCCCAGTCATAGGAGCCCAGGACAGGCTCCGGTGTGTGACCTCCTCCTGCCAGCAGGAGGGAGGGTGGCCATATTAACAGTGAACCCTTTCTTAGCAGAAGTGTGTCCCCAGTATTGCACGGGACGTGCTTCTACACAAAGACTATTTTTGTTGATCTGAAATTCACATTTAACTGATGTGAATTTAACCCTGTTGGTTTATTTGTGAGGTCAGGTAACCCGACCAAAAGGTCATCTTGAGGAACCCGGGAGTTGCTGTTGCTGCCGCTACTGGTCAGGTTTTGTAAAATGTTACGTCAAATGGATATTTGCAATGAATAGTAAAAGCTGGGCAAAAGTCTTGTAAGAAATTGAATTAGAGCGAGTTTTAAAAACAAGATTTCATCTGTCTGGATTCCAGAGGCCCTCCTGGTGTTGACCAGGTTGCCAGGAATTTTCACCCAGGGCACGGTCGATCCCTTCGTTTAAATGATGTCATTAATTCTAATCATAGCAACCTGGCAGGGTCCCTGTGATGTGCCACCAGGCCTTGGGGAGGTAGATGGGACAAGGAGTTTTAGGTCCATTTTGCAGATAAGTACATTGAGGTCAAAAGGTCAGTGACTCGCCCAAGGTCACAGCTGAGGCTCTCAGCCACTGTCTCTTATGTTTGCTTCAGCTTTGTCTGTCTCGTGCTTGCAGCCTCACCAAGCTTGACCAAAATGTGCTGTCATTTCTCCTGCCTCCCAGCATTGCTGACGCCAACTGGACTGACACCAGAGTTAGCCAGGACGGGGGAAGTGAGTGAGGAGAGCTTCACGTGACCCTGCAGAACGTCGCTACCCTGCCATGTTGAGCTTCTCTAAATGCTTAACTCTGACATTGCATTAGAGAGGTCTGATGCTCAGGGATTAAGTGGGTGCTTAGAATCATTTGGACCCCTAGCAGCAGTCCACAAACGCAGGGCCCTTGGCCATTCTCTCCATAATCTGCTTCTGTCCCTTTGAGCCATTTTTGTTTTTTCCAAATCAGACAGGTTCTAGCAGTGC
>JAQQSY010003806.1:0-12719 GCA_028646535.1 Procyon lotor
TGTTATGGACATTGGGGAGGGTATGTGCTATGGTGAATGCTGTAAATTGTGTAAGACTGATGATTCACAGACCTGTACCCCTGAAGCAAGTAATACATTATATATTAATAAAAATACACAAAATATATTATACATAAGAGAGAGAGAGAAAGAGAGAGAGAGAGCTCAAAATTTTGTACTGCTGGTTCATCACTTTAGGACAACGTACTATGCTTAACTCCACTCTCCTTCCCATCCCAGCTGGCTATGTGTATCTGCTCTCAGGGTACACCTGTGTTTCTTATCCTTGCACGAGGAGGACGATATGTGAAATCTAACTGTTCATTTAGAGATAGATGTAAAATAATAAAAATACAGCAGAAGGGAGAGTTGGGGTGGCAGGCTACGCCTATGATTATTGAAGCCAGGCACATTGTAGAAGCATCAAAAGAATAAGCAATCAGATCTGTCTTATTTCTGAATTTTAAAAGAGAGTGTATTTCTATTCATCATTTATCTTACCCAGGATTTGAACAAATACAAGATTTCTGGCAGCAATTATTGATTTTTCAATATTTATAGAAAATGACACATGTTCTGCCAAATGTGATATTTAGTAAGTGAGGTGAGTTCTATAAATCTAGAGGATTGGTGATTATGCTAGCAGGACAATTTGTAAAATATGTTAAAGCTGATTAATAAGAAATAGATATGTCAATGAGTTTTTAAAATGAAACAATAAAGGGGTGTTGGAACCCATCGGGAATAACTTTGGCTTGATTCTACAAGCACTGGCTGGGCTCAGAGCATGGAAGCCTGGATCGACCTTTCTTAACTCCTGGAAGAATTTGGTTATGGGACAAAGAAACCTTTTCCAGGGAATAGTAGGTATGTGAGAGATGTGAGAGGAGGAGGTGTTTACCCATGTTTATCAATCTGGCCTCCCCTTTTTTTTTTCTGTGTGGTTTGCTGCTTGACTCTGTTGGATTTCTCCCTCACTTTATACACACATACACACACACACCCACACACAAGAGTAAAAAGCAACTGTTATGTGGACCCATTTCCATAAAGGGTTGGGAGAGAGGTTGGAGATCCTAAATCTTCGTTTTAATATGGAAGGTTTCTGGAATCTCTTGAGGTAAGTAAGCTGGGTTAGCCCTGACCAAATTCCCAGGGCAGGCAGCACCCCAAGGCTTCCTCTTATATCTCCCCTGGAGAGAAGAGAGATGGGGCAGGCAAACTGGCTCCCACACTGAAGCCATTAAAAGAGGAAAGGAGAAGAATTGAGTTGATGTCTTTGGCAAAATGATGGCCTAGGTCCTTCCCTATCCCTGTCCACCTTCTTATGGCAAATCTGTGCCCTGGGGAGAAGGAGAGAGAAACCTGTTTCAGGGTTGTGATACTGGAAACCTGGGTCACCGTGGGTGTGGAATAGGCATGACAGGTATATAGGGAGGAAATTTTCTTTCTTGTGCTTTGAAAAACATTTACATTCATAGCAAGGAATTGTCCAAGTATCAGGGAACAGAACAGGAGATCTGGCCTCAAACTCATCGTTTCAGATGAGATGGTCTGCCTGGAACAATTAGTGGATGGCTCTTCTCCAAGCACCCTATTTTCTAGTTATGGTGGGATTTGCCAGATACAAAGGGGCACCACTGAGCTGTGTGTTCTGTACTGATACTTAGCCTTTTTGTGATGGAGATTATGGGACAAGTAGGGTAAGTGCTACATAAAGACTAGATTTCTTGCTTATGTGGTAGGTGGAGGACATGAATTGAAGCCATACTTGGAAGCTCTCGTTCCCATCCCATTTGCAAAGTGGGATGCTCTAATGACACTTATATTACTGCTTGCTGTGTGCCATGCGGTGTCATGCTAGCTTTTAAGGACATTAAGTTTGAATTATATGGACGTGGTGGCAGGCTTACTGAATTGGGCGATGATAACTGATGAATGTATGATATTGGGCTGTGGTCAAAAAAGTCTCCCTGGACTAGAAGGTTAGAACTGATTCTTACCAGGAAGTGAAGGGCCTGGGGTTGTGTCTAGATGAAAAGTCCTCTTGTGAGAAAGAGTAGAGGGATGGTGAAGCACTGTGTTCTGGTGTAGGCAGTTTGCTGTGACCGGGAGGAGGGGTTCAGGAGGAGAGTAGCACCCAACTGGAGTCCTTGTGAGGTTAAAAAAGAAAAAAAGTTGAGGTCACCAGATGAAAGATCTTGAATGTCAAGGTAAGAAGTTTGGATTTTAGACAAAATTCAGTGAGGAACCACTAGAATATTTTGTAAAAGGGTCACAGCATTGTGATTTTATTTTACAAAGTTAATTTCTTATAAGTTAGGATCTATTGCAGATCTAGAGGTGATGTTACCCTGTGGGTGAAAATTGTAGCAGTCAGGGTTTATCATCAAACCATCATGCACACCCTCTGTAGTACTCATTATGTGATCTGGAATTTGGACAGATGATATGCTTGCATTTGCAGATAACTTGCGAGGGATCAATCTCAGACCAGATAATTTAGATGTGAAATCCGGTGTCTTTAGTTTTTTTGACCTTTTCAGCCCTAACAGATTATCCTTTTTCTTCTCAGCTACTCATATGTTTACTTTTGTTCCTTTAAGTGTTTACTTGCATATCGATCATTCACTGTTTGTGCTTTTTGGGTTTCAGGATTCAGGTTAAGTCCCAGTTATAAATGTGCAGTAAATAGTGTTATCTTCTATTCAGTGTATAACATGATTTCTCCTTTTATGCTGTATAAGACTGTAATTGCAAGTCTCATTTCTAACCTAGTGTGCCCATTTCTATCAGGCAAGTTTCTGAAAATCCATTTTATGTAGGTCAGGCCAGGAGAATCACAGTACATACATAAGGTATGCTCAAGGTTCTGAGAAGTCCTGCAGGAAGGAATCTACCTTTGCTTTTTAACTCTGGATTTCTCAAATGTACTAAGTCACAGAACCTCTTATATAAGTAATCTATTATAGTGTGCAAAACCGATGTTTTAGATAATGCACCTTGGGATTTTCTGTCGTACATGACCAGATTTATAATAAAGATATTAACATAAGTGCTAGATACCCAAGGGTCAAGCAGGCCTTTTTTGCACTGAACCTCTTAGTTATTCAATAATTCTTCCGGACTCTTGGGTAACATTTAGCTCTTTGACCCTTTGGAAACAGACCAATGATATTCTGAGTAACTGAAGTGAGCCTCTGTCTTACAGAAATATAAGTGATAATGTTAAGCAATCATGACAAAAGCCTGAGAGTTGATGACAAAAATGAATTCTGGTTTGTTGGTGGAGATGGGGAAGAGGCACAGAGTGTGAGATTTAGATTTTGTTTTTGACCTGAACCCTTTGGACCAGGCTTGTACCTTGGCTATATGCACCCTGGAGAGGGCAGCTGCTTTGTGGAAGCAAAGCTGAGAAATACTGCTGAGCTGGAAGGGGTAAATATGCAACCTACAGATATTTATTGATTTCAAAGGCAGAGTAATAGGAGTTAATATAGGAGTTAGCACAGATTCTGGACCCAGACTGTGCAGGGCCCCCACTTATGAGCTCTGTGACCCCGGACTTGATTAGCTTTTGTGTGTCTCAGTTTCCTCCTCCACAAAATGGGGCAAATTATAGTGTCACCACCATTGAGTTATTGAGAAGACTGACTGAATTAATTTTCATAAAGTTCTGGAAATAGTGCCTGGCACAGAGAAAGTGCTCTGTACATGTTTGCTGCTACATTGTGCTTCGTACCGTGTGAGGTGGGAGGGGTAATAAGATAGCATTCTTGCCCTCAAGCTTACAGACTACTGTGAATAAATTAAAATGGTTTAGAGTGAGAAATAGGTCTATAAAGGCACACAGGAGAGAAATAATACAGTGTTTGTTGGGAGAACGACTTCCAGGGTCAAAGAGATTGGATTTTCACATCTGCTACTAGCGAGAGCTTAGACATATGACAAAATTTAATCCTATTTAATCCATGTCTAATCATGTGAAAAATGACCTAATGCTACAGTGAAGGTAGAGATGCTAGTTATATTATTACTGAGCTGGCACAGAGGAGGCAAGAAGTAGAGCTTTGTGGAGGAGATGTTGTCTGATTTGGTCCACCTCCCTACTCTGGGGGATTCTTTCCAGCAGACTCTAAATCTCTGCCTGTCTCTGTTCTTACATAGTGAAGAGGATTAGTTTGGCATGGGGTTTGTGTTAGAGGGGCCTTCCCAAGCTGGTTCCAATACTCCCCTCTAAGACAGGAGAGCAGGAGATGCTTTCTGGGCCTGCCAAACCATTTCCTTTAGGTTCTGCATTTTTCAGGCATTCAGAACTGAATTCAGCCCAAGAATTCACTTATGAATGGCCTAATAGTCCCCTCTCCATCTCTCCGAGTCCCGCAACCCTTCCCTTTTCACAAGGCAGACAGAAGTGGTCCTCAGAAGTGCTGTAACTCAGGTTGACAATTTTGCCTGAGATGTCAAGGAGCTGTTTCCTGGTCTCTGTGAGTCTCCCTGTGGCAGATCCTCAACATCTGAATTCCTTAACTTGGAGTTTTGAGGTCTTGCCAGGTGGGTGCCATCTGATTGAGCTCTTACAAGGGCACATCTGGAAGGGCATCCTGTAGCTTAGAAGGGGACCAGGATGTGGTAAGTAATTTTTAAGCCTTCCAAGTGTGGTGTGGGAATAAATGGATCTCTGGCTGCTGGGCTCTGGCTCCTCCTTTCTCTCATTGCATGAGAGGGACCCAGCCTTGCTTTCAGTGCTGCAGATTGGGTAGTGCCTCAGTGGATGATGGTTCTGAAATGAAACACTGCCCCAGGCTGCTGACCAGAGCGCAAATGTCACCTGAGGGGAAGTGAGGACTGGTGTGGGCAGAGCTCTCTTCTGGACTTCTTTGACTCATTCCTCCCTTCCACCCTGCACACGTGGGCCTAGAGTTTCTGGTCCTCACACATGAGGGAGGGAGTTAAGGCAGAACTGTAAAGGCAGGGATGCAGGAAGGAAGAAAAATGAAAGCATCTTTTTGTTAAAGATGTTAGCTGACTCCCTTTGGAAAGAGAATGCTTTCATCTAGCCAGTCATTTTCAGCTCTTTCTTCTCTTCATGCTCTCCAAGAAAAATAGTCACTCTCTCTGCATTGCTCCTGAACCCGCAGCTCATGTTAGAGTTCATTTCAGGATCATTCAGGATTTCCTATGATATTACTCACACCTCTATCACTCCTATCTTTGGCTTTCCATCTCCAAATAGCAGGTCAGCATTTCTTCTTTCATCTAATAATTCTATTAATTGAGTGTATATTTTGAGCAAGTTCTTGGGTTAAGTGTTGGGAAATGTGTGATAGAGTCTGTATTAGTTTCTCATTGCTTCTGTAAGAAATTACCATCAACTTGGTAGGTTAAAACAATACGAATTTATTATTTTACAGTTTTGGAGGTCAAAATTCCAAAATCACCTCTCCTGGGCTAAAATCAAGGCATCTGCAGGCTTGTGTTCCTTCTGGGGGCTATAGGGGAGGATCTATTTCCTCACCTTTTACTCCTTCCAGAGGTCACCTGCATTCTTTGGACCCATGGCTTCTTCCTTCATCTTTAAAGCCAGCAGCTTAGTATCTTTTTTCTTATTGACCTCTGCTTCTGTTATTACATCTTCTCCACATTCATCTGACTCTGATCCTCCTATCAACCTCTTATAACTACTCTTGTGATTACACTGGGCTCATCTAGACATTGCAGGATCATCTCCCAGTCTTAAGGTCTTTAACTTAATTACATCTACAAAGTCCCTTGTACTACATAAGATACTATATTGATAGGTTCCAGGGCTTAGGGCATTGGAATCTTTTGGAGGGTAATTATTCAGCCTACTTCAGAATCCTCACCCTTAAGCCATCCACAGTTGGGGGGACCAACTAACAGGTTGATAGGCAATTATTATAGAGTGATGAAGCCCTCTGACCAGGGAAGTACAGGATGAAAGAAGGATACTTAATCTAGTCTAGAGTTAGGGATGACTCCCCAGAATTATGTTCAAGAGAAGTATAAGCTACCATGTATGGCTATGAAGATAAGTGGGCACCATGTACAGAGACCTAGAGGTGAGAGTGAGAATTAGCAGAATTAAAGCCAAGCTACTTCTTGCAGTCTCTGTTCACCTCTCTGTTCCATCACACTGCCTTTGTTTATCTTCTTATTCTTGTTTGTAATGCCTCCCTCACCGCTCCACTTATCCACTCAGCTTTCCTTCAGACTCTGTATTCATACTCCACAATTAGCATGACTACACCAAAGAATTCCTATAACTTTTTATCTGTACTCTGCTTACACTCATTTTTAATTTAGTTATATAGGTTATAGGCCCTCAAGCACTTGTTAAAAGTGTTTTCTGTATGTGTCTTTTTTTCCCCTTCTGAACTTGAGAATGGAACCAGTAGGAGACTGTAAATTCCTTCTCCTCACACCCCCTTCCCCATCCAAACTGTTTAGACCAAGAACATAACAGATAATCAGCAAATACTGAATGATTAAATGAACAACAACACATCTAAATTAATTGTATATCAGTTTCTGTGACTCCAGCCAGACTAGTCATGCCAGGAGAAACATGGTTTTTTACATCGAGGAGGTTTTTTTTTTAAAGATTTTTTTATTTTTTATTTGACAGAGAGAAACACAGTGAGAGAGGGAACACAAGCAGAGGGAATGGTAGTGGGAGAAGCAGGCTCCCCACCGAGCAGGAAGCCTGATGCGGGGCTCGATCCCAGGACCCTGGGATCATGACCTGAGCCGAAGGCAGACGCCCAACGACTGAGCCACCCAGGCACCCCACATCAAGGAGGTTTTTAATTGGACTTTGAAGGATATAGTGAAGACACAGTGAGCCAAATAAACCATCTGTTCATTTAAAGTGACCCTTACAATAAGCATATAAGTCCAAAATAATATCCTTTGTTGATAATGAGTAATTGTACTAAAGGTTGACTTAATATGACTCTGACAAAGTAGTGATGGAATGTGCATATTCATTGTTTTTGATATAGAGATAAACTGAGAATAGAGGGAGAATTGGATGGGTGGAAGAAGACAAATTCATAATTATCATTATTTCTCACTGTATAGCTATGCTCTTGACAAAAGATTTAAATACCAAGTAAGGCTCATTGAAAATGTCTTATGTGAAAAAAACTCAGAATCTCCAATACCTACACCATAACTTAATTCCTACCTATATGAGATGATACTTGCATCCTCTAGAGAACAAATGTGTATCTGTTTCAGTCTTCCAAAAACATCTTTCTTGAACAAAATATTCCAGTATAGGTAAAGTGAATTTAAAATATATAAATCTGATCATGATTGTATCCTTCCTAAAAACATTCAATGACTTTCCACTGTTTTTATGATTAAACAAAATGCTGCCATGCTATCAATGATTTGCATGGTCTGGTCACTTCCTACCTCACACCATTTAGAATCCGCACTCAGCCCATCACCACCATCTTGCTCTAGCCACACACTTTTTAGTTCTTCCTACTTACCATTCTCTGCACCCTGATTTTCCACCAGTACTTTCTGTACTCTCTGCAAGCCATACCCTTAACTCCCTTGTTGACTAGTTTTATTGTTCTTCCATTTTCATCACTCAGGGAAATCCCTGGAGACGTGGAGTGGCTGAAACCTTCCTATATGGACTGGCAGAGCACAATTTCTTTCTAATTCTTCTCAGTAATGAAATTATATATTTCCCTGTCTAAATATTTAACTCATGTCAGTGTTTCCTATTAAATTGTAAGTTCCGTGGGGGTAGGGCCACGTCTCATTATTACTTTCCACAGAGTTTGGTAAAGAGTAGGAGCTGAAGAAATATTTGCTAAATGAATGATTTAGAGTCTCTTACTCACAGCCAACTCCAAATGACTATTGTCTAAAATAAAATGGGATTTACTTGTGAAAGTGGCAAAAGTGCCTGTGTATTTTAAAAGAACAGAGTGACATATAAAACTACAAATGGGTAGAGAAAGAGAAGCTAAA
Organism: Procyon lotor; assembly: GCA_028646535.1. Lineage (NCBI taxonomy): Eukaryota > Metazoa > Chordata > Mammalia > Carnivora > Procyonidae > Procyon > Procyon lotor. Next base: position 8,017 of record JAQQSY010003806.1, read on the forward strand.
GTGGCTTAATTCAAAATGCAATTCTGAGGGTAGCTGAAACAGTCTGGTTAGGTCAGAAAAACAGAACCACTACAAAAAACATAGAAGTAAGTGTTTTAATATGAGAATTAGCATTTATGTAAATGTGGAAGGAGCCAGGGAGTAAAAGCTATAGCAAGAGGACTGGAGAATCCCTCACTAACTACATAAGTCCAAAGGACTAGAATGGGGAGACTCATCGGAGCTTCTGAGAAAGTTTGAGAAATGCTTCAAGTCTGGGTACTGCAGAGAGGGAGTTCATGGCAAGTCCAGCTAAGTTGCTGTGATTAGAGAGAGTGGGGGGCTTCTGGAGTGGTCTGGAAAACTGCCAAATCAGTGGAAGCTGCCTTGTCTGATCCATATGATGTCTTGAGATTTGTTTGTACTTCCCAAATCTCGTGTGAGTTCCTCTCACTGGAAAACTCTGACTTAAAACCATAATAAAAGGATTCTAGGAAGTACTTGAAAGTGACGGTGGCACTGACAGTTTGGCAGTAGATCACATTGCCCAGGAAAGCGATCACTTTATTTTATTCCAGGTCTTTCTTTGAGCACATCATTTTGAACCAGAACCTGTAAAGGAAAACTCAGTTCTGAGGTCTTTTTTTTTTTTTTTTTGAGGTCTCAAGGTTGTAGATAAAAATAAAAATAAGTTTTAATATGCACTGATTAATCTTCAGGTGGAATCCGGTTTTACTGGCCTTTGGAATGGTTTTCAAAAGAGCAATTAATAAATATATAATCTGAGTCTAAATGGTCATTAGACAGCATATGAGCCTGACTGGTCTTATAATCTATGCAACCATTTCTCCTCTTTGGTCTGGACTTTCTCATCTATAGAAGAAATGAAATCCCCCTTCTCCATAGTAAGAATAACTATAGTGTTTGTTTACACATTGTTTGTTATATATATCATGCTCAGTGATTTTGGTACACAGCTCTTATCCATACAGTTGCCAAGAAGCAGTAGTGCATCTTTGGGTTCTTATGAGGTTCAAAAGAGATATTTGTAATGCACCTAGAATATTGCCTAATAGAGAACTGACATTCAACTGACCTGCTCTGCTGTCCTACTGCTGATAAGTGACAGTGTAAAGATTCAATACTTTGTTTATTATACAGATTTTTTTGAAGTTAGACATTGTTATTATATAATCCTCATAAATAAGAATGGTTAAATAGAAAACAATACAGATGCTTTCTTTTGTCTTAAGTTCTCGTCTATTCTTGGCATATCATCTATCATTGACATCTCCATACCTAAGTCAATAATTAGTAATAAGGATAATATACTATCCTAATCTTCGTGGTTAATTTTTCCCTTTTCAAAGTGTTTTTACATATGTAATCTCATTTTATCCCCTCAACAACCCTTTAAGATAGGTTGGCCAATAATTTTTATGTTCTTGCAGATGTGGAAACTAAAACCCTTGCCTGGTTAAAGAAGAAACAAGTTCTATTTATTGGGTTCTTACTATGTCCAGGGAATTTTTAGTCACTGTTACAGTCAAAACAGTGCATGTCCCCTTTTGCAGATACATAATAGACTCATAATTTAAATGACTAAACTTATACTACTGGTGAAGACATTCCACTCTGATAATTCAAACCCAGGGCTGTGTTGCTTCAAAGCTGTTATTCTTTTCCTACTGGCATCTGAAGCCTTATGACCTGTCAAGGGAATAGCTTAAACTTGGACCTTGGACTCTGGACCCTTTTCCAACTGGTAAGCTAATCAATAATGTTTTTTTCTACCAAAGACTCCAGTTATGGTGCATATTATAGAATTAACTGTTAAAGGGGCACATGGGTGGCTCAGTGAGTGGGTTGAAACCACTGCCTTAGGCTTAGGTCATGATCTCAGGGTCCTGGGATCAAGCCCTGCATCGGGCTCTCTGCTCAGCAGGGAGCCTGCTTCCCCCTCTCTCTCTGCCTGCCTCTCTGCCTACTTGTGATTTCTCTCTGTCTCTATCAAACAAACAAACAAACAAACAAACAAATAAATAAATAAATCTTTAAAAAAAATTAACCGTTAAAGAAAGAGTTGGAACAGTACCAGTATTTTATTTAATATAGTGTTACAGAAAGGATGTTACTCAAACAATCAGGCATTTTCCTTTTTCTTAGGGAAAATTTCAGATATATAATTTTAGTTCTTTTATGTTTATATTTATTTACTTTTCTTGTTTCTTAACATGGTTCTGTTGTGTATGTGTTTGGATTTGTGTATGTGCACAAACACATATGTTTACCACATATATGCACATCTAATTGGGCTCCATCTAAACAAAGCATTTCTATTTTGTAAGCTGAGAATTCTAGCCACAGTAGACTATAAGGGATTGGGATGGTGATTACCTCTGCTTTCCATGTGGGAACTGAGACCATCTAAAAAATCCCAGCCTCTGGAATGGACTCTACAATTATCTTAAAGGTTACTCATTAACACCTTTAAACTTGCTGAGCAATTTACTTCAGTAATACCCCTTGGTTCAGAGCTCTGGAGATTAATTTTACATTTGTAAAGATCACTTTCCTTTGATCTAAACACTGTCATAGTTGTGTATTATGGGACAAGGGTAATCGGATCACACCATTAATTATATACAAATATATAGCATTCTCATTATTTCATATATCTTTATCTCATCTCTTATTTTTCCCCTTTTTGAAGTCTCTTAAATCATATGGCACATGCAGAATGTATTTTAGAAGTTCTCTTTCTGAATTTAGAAATAGGTATAAACACTATTTATAACAGCTTCTCCCTGCTATAAAGAAGTCTACTTTAAACAGGGGCATGCACATGATGAAAATAGCCAAAAGTCACAGCATTGTAGTTAGAAATGATCTTGGAAGGCTGCTTTCTATGGGAGTGAGTTCAAAAAATGCTTTTGCTTTTGGAAATTAGAGTACTATTGTTGTCCAGTGAGAACAATTTTTGTAGAATAATGGAGCTGAAGGCAGATTCCCATGTACTGAAGAGGATCAGTGGAAGTAAAGGTAGAGCTGGATGCTAGACTATGGTTTCAAAGTATTGAATAGAGAAGATTGGCAGGTTGTAGGAGAATTAGGATTGACAGAAGGACCTTAAAGGCATTAGAAAATAAATATGCTGACTTTTTAAAAAAGATTTTTTATTTATTTGACAGAGAGAGAGAGAGAGAGAGAGACCACAAGTAGGCAGAGAGGCAAGGCAGAGAGAATGAGAAAACAGGCTCCCTGATGAGCAGAGAGCTTGATGCGGGGCTCCATCCTAGGACCCCGAGATCACAACCTGAGCTGAGGATAGAGGCTTTAACCCACTGAGCCACCCAGGCACCCCTAAATATGCTGATTTTGAATAGATGTTGTTTCATCAATGAAATGTTTTCAGTATGCGTATGTGGTTCTTCTATATTGATTCACCTAAACAAACTACTAAATACTTTTAAAATACCATGCCTGCCCAACTGCTTCCCTTTCTTCCTTCCTTTCTCTCTCCCTCTTTCCTTCCTTCTTTCGATTCCTCCTTTCCTCCCTCCCTCCCTTCTGTCCTTCCTTTCCTTCCTTCATTTATTTGTTCCTTCCTTGTTTCCTTCTTTGTCTCCCTCCCCTTCTCTCATTAACAATATTGTTGAGCACCTACTATATCTCTGTAGAGTATTAGGTTAGTATGTGGTGAAGATGACCTAAGTCATGTCCTCAGGGAGTAGAAAAAGTGCAACAGAACCTTGCTCTATCCACTTAAACTCACTTGTCTAAAGAACAGAGGAAAGGGAACCATGACATGGTTTTAGTTAGTTCAGTTGGTTCCAGATCATCACTAGTCATTTTCAAAATGCTTCAAGCCATATCCTTAATAACCTGTTCCAAAACGTTGCTTGTGATAAATATCAGGTTTATAGATTTGTAGTTTTCAAGTCACAGTGGGGTGGGAGATAGGATTTCCCAATCAGTAATCTGGCATCTCTTCAATTTGCTCTGAATTTTCAGAGGTTTCAGTCGGTGAATTTTTGAATGTATTTGGGTTTTAGTATTCTTTTGTCTAGTTCATTCTGGCCCAGAAACTCTTATTATATTTTCATTTGTCTCACCCTCTATTTCTCAATTCAGTTTAAAGACCATTCTTTACAAAATGAAAATAAAAACTGAAAACAAAATAAATTTACAAGAGTATAATAATTGGGCCTTCCCCCCCTATTTTTTAAAAAAACGCTTTTAGACTTGTAGAAAAGTTGCAAAAGTAGTTCAATGAATTTTTTTTTTCTGAACCATTTGAAAGAAAGTTACACTCATGATGCCTCAAAATCCTTTTTTTTTTTCGTTTTTTTTTTTCATGATGCCTCAAAATCCTTGAATACGTCAGTGTGTAAACCCTATAAACAAGGAATTTCTCTTCTATAACCTCAATGCAACTATCAAAATCAGGAAGTTGATGCAAGTAATTACTAACACCTGACCCACAGAACTCATTCAAGTTTTGCCATTTATCCCGATAATACTCTTTAGGATGCATTCCAAAATCATTTGTTTTATTTGTCATAGTTCTTTCAATAGTCTTAATTTGGAAAAAATTCTTTAGTATTTTTCTTAGCTCTAATTACCCTGATGTCTTAAAAAGTTAAAAACCAGTTATTTTGTATATTTCTCAGTTTGGGTTTTTCTGATGCTTCCTCAGGATTAGACTGTGGTCATATAATTTT